>JAHZNB010006695.1:0-13594 GCA_027744295.1 Callyntrura guangdongensis | reverse complement strand
GCCGGTGGCCCGGTGGCCCGGTGTCCGTGAAGCACTGGTGGTAGCAGCATAACCTACGTAACTATTAACAGATGTACTGGGACAAATTTATATATGGGCATATAGAATTTAACCTGACAGATTTTTCATCTTGCACAGAGAAGCCGCTTTTTTATCCAAATAATTTGTAGCGCATTGCCAGTAATAATATATTGTGAAATATTCTCTAAAAATTGAATAATATGGTGCAAATGTTCAAAGCTTTTTTAAAGGCAATATACATACCTACTGCTGTTGTTTTTTTTAAGTGACAACAGTCAACAGCCAGAATGTAGCAATGATACAGTTTCTATAAATGTTCTTAAGACTTGTTTTGTAGAAGGGTGTGAAATTTTGGTTGAGGTTGTACAAAACTTCAAATTACAAAGCACGCTAAAAAATCAGTAGCCAAGCCACTGACAGCGAGGAACATTGTTTTAATTATATTTATTACAACTATAACTGAAGGAGGAACATGTAGGTATATTGATTTTTTATATTCTACTGTGATTCCTATCAAATCCGTTCCGTTTTCGCATATGGACTTTAATTGACGTGGTGAGTTTATAGTATATGTATTAGTACTACGAATCGTAGTCTACGATGATGTTGAGATGTATGCGTAGTGTAGTCATTAGCCAATTGGGCATTGTTGTACAAACTATATTCAAGAGTATGAGTATCGCTCTTAATGGAGAAGTTCAACCGAATCCCTCACTTTTAATGTAGTAAGTACAAAACCTTCAATCTTCCCATCATCTATCCATTATCCTGCCAAACCAATGTATGTAGGTTGAAACGGAACAAACCAGGTGTCCTTGTAAAAGTTACTACATCATCATTGTATCGTCAAAATGCCCATTGTATTTACCTTGTACCATCTACTTACTTTCAATAAGTCAACAGTGTAGTAAGAACTACTTACGTTTCTCCATTGTCTGTCCTGTTAAACCTACTATTTTCAGAAATCATTGAACGTCGCGTACCATTGAATTGAAGCTTATAACTTGGAACATATATATAGCCAGAGCTAAAACATGACAATACCGACCGACGACGATGGCCAACTCTACATTATCATTTCATCAGGTCGTGAATCTGTTTTAACTTAGAACGCACAATAAAAATATTAATATGAAACAAAATACTAAAAACGTTCTCAACTAACAAACCTCACTTCACTTTGATGTGTGTGACCAGTGTAATTGAAGAATATTACAATTACCTAGTAGATACATTAAAGATGCTACGCTAATCGCTGGGATCATCATAGTACTACCACCATCAGAGTTAACCATTTAAATGCATACATAACTTAAAGCTGTATTATTTTTTAAATACAAAATATTTTACTGTTAAATTTTTATAAAATTTTGACGTTGCGTCTGCCACCGGTTTAAAACCTGCACTCTAATTTAATTAAGCTTGATTTAAACAGCAAAGGTGCAATTCATATACGCATACTTCTAATAAGTTCGAGTTATTTTACTTGTGTGTACGTACTAATACCGAACATTGTCTTATTTCAAGAGACATACTTAATAATAACTGAATTCATAGTGTATAATTAGACGAAATTATAATCTTTAAAACTGATGTAATCTGCTTTTCCCTAACAAAACAAATGTTGCAAATGTATTCGCTTGTGATGATTGATCTCTTTATAAAACCGCAAGGTGTTATACACATACCATACCTACATAAAAGTTTAAATATTTTAATGAAAAACGGAACAGTAATAATGGCACCGGAGAAGATTCGCATCAGACAAACGAATATGCAACCACGCCTACAGAATGGACAAATTCAATTCAGTTGTAATAATAATAACAATAACATGTATGCATATTATTGTGTAGATAGATTTAAAAAATGGAGATAATCACCTTGTCATGGTTTAATTTTAACCCCTCCATCCAACTTACAAGCAGGAGCAAGAATACCAATAATGAAAAGGTGCAGTTGTTTCCATCTGGAGTACGAGATGACTTTTGAACGAGAATACAAGATCACGATGAATCACATTAAGCCATTTTATGTAGAAAAACCAGAAAAGTGTTTTGGCATCCCGCCTGCAGTATCATTAAGCGCTTATATTGTAAGTAAGTTTGGTACAAGTTTTTTTGTATTTGTTTGCTACACACAATGTATAAACATATTATATTACATATATACAAGCTCAGCAAGAGAGCACATCACGCTGCTGTACGTGTACCTACAATAAGACCAACTTTTTAATACGGACCTGTATTGTGTACGGCCTTTTGTAGATTATATGGACGGTACGGTGTATTAAACATTGTGAATATATGCAGTAGTACCTACACATGCCAGAACAAATAAGGTTTACTTTTTTTGTATTATCATCATCAGCAAGTGTGCTAGTTTTTCTCCCGTCTGGCTTGCAGAGATAACCATTAAATTAAGACAGAAAAGCTTCTTTCAGTTTTCATATAGCATGGCAATCGTTTCCCTGCATGTATGCATCCCTTCTCTTATCATGTGTCATTTGTATTCACATATTTACCTATACTTTGTGAAGATGCAGTCGTTTGCTATTTGGACTACAATTGACAATGGGAAATGGATTACGTATATATACACGCATTTATTTATATGAATAAAAATATTTTCAGGGTACTGAGCTATGAGCTATCACTAACAACTGCGCTATATGTCGACGAAACTTTTTGATTTATTGTTGCAATGTTAGCAATCAAGATAATATGTAGTACTGGAGTTTGCATAGAGTCACACTATCAGAGAGAGCACGACGACTGGCCATGAACGAGCTTTGGCTACCTAAGTATAACATAAGTAGCACACGGAAGGAAAAGCGAAAAGTAATCGATTGAAGCTTCGTATTGGTAAACAATTAGTGATAGCCGAATTGTGATAAATCTATATTACTCTTCTTTAACAAGGACACTCGAAATAAAGCAACCTATGAATAAACCCTGAAGTCGAGAACATAGTGAAGAAACGAATGTTAGAAATATCAAGAAAAAATACAAAGAAAATAAAAGACACATAATCTTGTTTTGTACACGGAATTTGATCAAAATCGCCACATAAGTTCCTGAGATATATGACTTATTATACTAAATGACATTTGACCTCGTTGACCTACCTGAGGTACACTTCAACCTTCGTCTTAGGGCATCAAATTTTGTTCTACTTACAAAGGACCTCACAAGGTACATGTATACGTGTTTAATCAAAACACGTACCTATACAGTCTAGTAATTTGGTACTTGAGTTCCCTAAGCATTTTTTAAAATTACCTTTGACCCTATGACCCACGGGGTCAAACTTCTGTACACCTATAGAGGGCTCTTTCCCGAGATATAGCGTCCAAAAGTTTAAAAAAATGAAGATGCTCTTTTAACGGTTTGTAGTTGACCGCTGACATTGAGACTGCACAACTACATCACATGGGCTATTAATTGGCTAAAACAGAATTAATTCGTTCCCGAGATCTCGTAACCGACAGACTGACGGACGCGGACTGACAGACAGATATTTGTAATCGCAATAAGAAGCATTCGCTTTTTAACAAGCGTAAGCATATAAAGCGACCTTTTAATGCCATGTGTGTAAAGGCATAAAAGAAGTTGGGATTAAATGGAAATATAACGGGGTTTGCTGCTGACGACATGAACTAAAAAAAATAATACCTGTGCCATATAATTTAAGGGTGCTACAATATTTTTGTTATATAGAGGTACAACTTCACTAATAATAATAAAATTAGTCTCAGTATGAATTTGTTTAAGAAGTCAGAAGTAGTCCAACTTCTAACAACTAGTGGTATTCCCAAAAGATGGAGAGATATAATACTAATAATAACCAAACACAATTAATCGTAATGGTGCTGGGATATGATTATGTTGCCGAGGTTAATTGTTATCCTTCAAATCATAAGCATTCTTTCAATTCCAATCCACTTCCATTCAATTCATAATTTAATAACAATTCTCTATATCATCAGCACATACTTTGTCCAGCTCATCTTATCCACCATCTGACTCTCAATGATAAAACCTGGACAATGCATGTCATTCCCCTATTGAAAACCAATCCAACAAAGACTTGTTGATGGATAAATAACAGTTGACAATTCCTTCATGTATCTCGCAGACGCAGTGCAGATGATGAAAGGATGAAAGGAAAAATAGGAATGTTTTAATATCATTGCAATAAAATGTACCTACCCACTTTTTCTTATTCTCAAAAAAACGTTACACAAATGTGTTTCTCCTACGTCACACAGATAAAGATAATATCTTGTCTTGTAGAATAAACTATGTTTATGTGTTTCGGCTCACAGTGAGTACAACGTAAATACATACAACTACAGTATACAAAAAATACCCCCATCATCACAAATCACAATATACTTGTATGTATGATTGTCTGTCTGTCCGTGTAAAGTCCAGTGACGAAGCAAAGCAGTCAACAGCATACGCACACCTAGGGTTGCCCTATGTCATTTGACGTCATAAATGTCCGTCAAAATAAAAATCAAAATGACGCTTTTTAATATAAACTTAACAATGTATTTAATGCGCTAAAACATGTACTTATATGCTTACGAAACACATCTTGTAATAAATGTAACACTAAGATAGTCTGTTTAACTGATTAGCAACTTACGTTAATTTTTCTGATTACCCATTCAACGTAATAATATGCCCGGAGGCTTCAACTTTCTTAACCGTTCTTCATCTATTAATTTTGATTTTCAATGTTCCCAGAAGGTTATAAACAAGATTTATGTCATAAATGTCAAACATTGAAGAGAATACCAGTCAAAATGACGCTATTTTCTAGTGATGACATAAATCATAAATGTCATGATAAATGTCACTGTGACTTTTATTTTCCGTGCTGTGACGTAAAAACGCCTGACTTTTTTTGGCCAACCCTACGCATACCTAACTTAATTTTGCTGGTATGAAAGCAATGCAAACGTATAAACATGCACACCCGTGGTCGTTGTAAACGTTCGCCTGCTCAAAATACCTCAGCAAATAACAATTTCAGAGATTTATTGGTTCCTTCATTTGATTAGCTTCGATTGGACAGCTCATTCGTAGATGTTAGCAGTTACCATACCTATTACACTTATTTATGTTTCTCCATGACTACCCCATCTTACTTTTATCAAAACTGTCAATCTGAATGCTAACAACTGGTTAATAATACATGGTTTACTCAGTACATGGATTTTAATTGTGTTGCGTTTTAATATATGGCAATAACTTGATTTAAATGCGCAATTCCACGTTTCAGTTATTCATACTAGTTTTAGTTTTAACGCCATGATGACTCCAACATATTTATTTATTCACTTTGATACCATCTCTATCTTTGCGCTGCTGTTGAAGTACCTCGACACGTAATAATCACTAGTGGTTGACGGAAATAGATAAGCAAAAGGCAGTAAATTAATTTGGGATAAAGAATACACTACACATATTTTCAGTAAATGTGTGTAAAAGCCTGTCCATCCTTCTTCCACAGTCAATGACTGAACAGCATTATATTTTCAGGCCAACAGTATATAAATAAAGATTGGAGATGTTATATTAGATATGTATGAGTATATTATGCACTTCGTGCATCGCATTGTTCTGTTTGCCTTATAGTTATAGTCAACAAAATTCCATAATGACTAGGTTCCTACGAAGCATACACACATGCCTTCAGAAATTCTGTCAGAGATTCACTGCTGCAAAAATACAAAGCTAATGTAACCACGCAACGCAACGGCAGCGCATAAGTCGTGACGAGTACGTGCCAATTGGCTTGATTGTTTGAAAGACTCACACAACAGCCATGCACGACAGCATCAAGGATGCGTTTGCTTTTAATGGTTGCATACTTTTTTCTGCACAACTGTTAGCATTACGCTTTATCTTTGCGGGATTACAGTAATACGAATTCATCATTTTACTAGCTCACCATTATTTTTTTCATCGCAATTTACTAATTGACTTTGCGCAATTTCCAATATACCTAGGTACATATATTTCAAGACCGTTTCCTTACTGCTGATAGTGCTGAAACACTTAAGTAGAGACTAGCTAGTAGAGAGGGACTACCTTTGTCAGTGACAAAAGGTTTAAAATGCAATATGAAAGCGAATGAGTAAAAACTTTATGATTCGCTGTATGCACATACCTACACACTATCTGAATAGATAGGTAACGGTTATTATTCATAGTGCTTCGGGCAGACTTTTTGAAAGTAAATTAAAGCACAACTTGCATAAAAATCAACAATAAAAACGCAGCTGCAGATTAAATTTGATGTCGCCAGCAAAATCTGTAGGGCCATTGAAGTACCTAAGTAGGAAACAAAATACGCCGCGCGCGATCCGCCCCTTAACATAATTTTTGCATGATCTTTTATCTTCGGAAATAACGAGACAAGAAGGTGATAATAATAAATAGGCAAGAATCCAAAAATCCGATATGGTACGTATAAGAAATAGACATAAGATTCACCCTCCCTCCGAGTGAGGCAGTGGCAGTAATGGTAAATATTTAAAAAAAGACGAACACAAAAACACATTCCTGAAATATTGACTGCTGTGGAGCGATAAATGCTTTTACGAAAGTTAACAACAGAAGAGGAACAGCAGCGTGCAAAACGATGATGGTAGCTCTCTGCTCAACAGCACAACATACGAAGGGTAAAAGTTTAATATATATTGTAAGTGACAATGTATCAATATAAAGTGCTTTTAAATACACTTACGTTCATTCGCTGGCATAAGTATATTTAGGTTTGTACACATGTATACCCCTAGACGATACATGCATATGCGTATATATAATATTGTATTAGTTTTCTTTTTTAATCTCTTTGATTTTAGTTTTTTCATATATACACACACATCTGTATTTTATATATTATTTATAAGGAACAATATTATGATGATGAACGTGTTGCGAGCAGACGGGGGAGAGAGAGAATAATATTCTATTCAACGTTACTCAAATGACGTCCGTAGCGTAGCATACAGCGCTTACAGCCTTGGATAATCAATTATCTCCGTTTTTAGCTGCACAGATAAATAAGCCAACACGTTCATTCACTTTATTTTTTTATACTTTTACTTCTTAGAGTTGGGTCAGACAGTTTAGGAAAATGTGTGAAAACGTAACAAAAAGACCAATCTTTTAGTGTAGAGTACGGGAAAAAAGAATACTTTATGACTCATGACAAACCGCTTTCCGACCATTCCTCTACGTCAATTTCTGTAGAAAAAGGGCTGTTGCGGTGTATAGGGGAGACAAATATTAGTTTAATGTTCGACACTTGGTCCCGAGCAATACTTTAAAAATGCAGACTACGAAGGTTGAGCACAAACTGACACGGTCATCTCAGCCAACTCAGCATCGCCTTCCATGATTCATGAATGATTAAAGATTTGAATTAAAATTTGTCTCCGGTCTTATGAATTACAGTCACAATTAGTATTGTACTTAAAATTCTAATCATAAATATTGCTACTCTGGGAGCAGTGCTCTCACCAAATAGACATTTTGGAAAAATGGATTTACATACAAAAGATACAGAAATAGGTATGTTGTATGCATAATTCTATAATTGCATGCGGCAGATCGACTCTGCTCCCACGTATGGTCCTGGCTGCATTCATTGTACTGCACCCAATCATACATAACCACGAGTTGTCAATTTAATAGTGAGTCAATTTAGTAGTGTTCACAGAAAATGATCACATGCAGTACCTGGGCTACCAATTTACTGCATTTTGTAAAAGCTCTAAAGCTTAATGGATCGTCTCATAGGGCACAGTTATAATAATGACTGACTACAGTTCATGAATATCACTTGTAACGTTACAAGTTAAATTGACATTTTATTATGCAGTCACACAAACAATGCCAAATATGTAATTTATACAATAACAAGTCGAAATTAAAATGCTGCAGGAACCTCAACGGGCGGATAAAGGAACACAACACAGGATATCAATTAGTATTGTTTTTCGATTTTTTGTATATATACTAAATACCAACCTACATTACATTTGTAATATAAAAATTACTGGTAGACGGACGACTCATCATATAATCAACCAACTGTAAATACGTACACAACTATATAATCAATATTAATAGGAATAACGAGGACAGTCGTACTGCCAATATCCGTACCTAAACATACAACAACATTTACTTCCATGACATTTGGTGCAGATAACTACGTTGAAACAAACAGAAGTTTTCATAATACGTCATATGTTGTGTGTAAATATGTTATGATAAACTTTTACGAACATATCTAAAAATCGTTATGATAATTGTTGATGAACGATCAGATAGAAGGTATTAATATGTATACAATAAATATGTAATAAATATGTATCTGTGTGTAAAATTTCCGCATTACCAAACCAAACCCAACTTCACTAAGCAAGTAATTAAATCTTCACGGTAACATTGGATTACGGAAAATAGCCTTGGTGATACGGGAAAATGCACTTTTAATTGCTCCTTTGCCACATTCATGTTGGAAAACTCTGGTATCACTCGGTAGCAGTCAGTAGACCATTTAGTTTTTTGACAACCATAATCACTCACTGCCCATTATAATGGAATGTTCATTTCAATGATAACATTATGTAGTACAAAACTCCATCAATACAACTTAAACTTAATGGAATAATGCGACATAATATATGCTTCGTATAGCATCTTCAAGATTTAAAGCAAATTTTAGGAAAACATGAAAAATATTCATGCATGGAAAAGTAAGACATGAGACATGACAACAAAAACCCACGACGGTCGGCATATTTGTAGTAATCGTAAAGCAGCATTGCTGGATAGTATCAATTTTCAAGTCAAGGATTATTATTACTTCAGCTCTCGTTCTAAAAAGCAGCAGCATATCGAACAGAAAAAAGGGAAAGTTTTAGCGAAAACCAGTTGACAGGTTTCTGTACGCGTACGTCGTGTTGTATTCTTACAAACCAACGTGAGTACATTTTCAAGCTGTGTTAAAAGTGGTAGCACTTATCCGTCCTGAATTTTTTTTAAACGTCGTTTACGTGAGCAGGAACTTTGACCCCGGTTTAGCCCCACAGGGGTCAATTAAACCATAAAATTAGAACTGTCATAAACAAGTATTTTGCGACAAACATGAGCCCCCGTAGCTTTGTAAAAAAATCAAAGTGTCCTTCCTTTTCTACCACCAGAACACGTCCCTGGTAGTTCAACCCCGTATCACTCGATTCCCCGCAGCCAGACACACTTTTACTTTAAATAGTTATTCCTTGTAAGTAAACTTATCGTTAAGGGAATGACTGGGCGAATACCTACATCACACCACTAGAAATGACAATAACGTATACGGCAGCGTATACTTAAATAAAAATAAAATCAATAAATTGCTCAAGTCCAACAGAAACACGTTCAACTTCCATAATGATAATATTTACAATTATTTGTACGTTGTTAGTTAGACATTGACACTGGTTGTCGTTATTGCCAATTAGTCACTACTACTACCAAGACGAGACTCAAGCGTGTTGTCTGATTCAGCACCGAGCAGAATGGCTGCATTAATAAAGCTGTTTTGCAGGTAAAAAATGTGCTATAAGTACCATATACAATCTCTCTAAGCTGTTTTTCTCCTTCATATCGTAAAAAGTTCATGTGGAGCAAGGATGCGCGCATTCATTCTATAATACTGTTGTGGCAGTAAGCAAGTTTCGTCTTTCCTTTTTACAAAACCCTCAGTCTCTAATCAAGAATGGAATGAATTTTCTGCGACTGTTATTGTCATATGGGGTAATGTGAATAGCATAAAAGATCACTATAATCTGTTATTTTATGTCGAGTTGCAAAAATGTGATACCGTTTACCCCACACAACAATAATAGTCGCAGAAACTTCATCCCATTCTTGGCTAGCTCTTGAGAGTAATACAGATCATGACGTGAACCGAAACATGAGCTGTATAATTCCTGCTCATTAAATTAAGTTGTAATTTGTTGATGAGATTATACTTGTAAGTTGTAAGACCGTCGTAAAAGACCTTTTCATTTTTGCTAGTGTTGCTGAACAAGAGTATGCTGGTATTGATATGCCGTACATTTTTACTGGGTTCATAATTCATAACATTATTAGGTCCATGGTACATGATGCATATCCATAACATACCGTCATAGATCTTTCATTTATGAGACAATGAAATTTTAGGAAGACAAATATAGGGTAATATCACCGCCTAGTAATTTAAAATACTCTGTACCTAATTAGGATTATTCGAGTAGGCACACTTATGCCAAGTCACCAAACAGAGTAAAAATTTCCCATGCATCCGCATCCTATAATATATACATATATAAATTCGAAAAAAATTTAGGGCTAGGCAACGCCAAACTGACCGAAAATTATGAGAAATCGCAATTATCATATCATTCATTCATTTATTAAAAAATGCAATAAGATGTGGTAGTGGTAGAAAATGTAGTCGCCGTAGTATTTAGTAGTATTTTTAGTATTTAATAGAGTCATATTGTAATGGTGTTTGCTAGGTACTGTTGCCACTACTTTGCTAACTACTTCTCTAAGTCAGTGAAAAAAACCATTAGGAACAAAACAATATGGTAGCTTGATAGCGTTGTATAGTAACTGCGAGTGAACAGTCTCAAGTCTCATCCAACACAAACATTCGAAGCAGCAGCAAGAGAACAGAGCACGAAAAGAATATTAGTATTACATGTGTCTATGTAACTGTAATATACCTACCTTCTCACCAGCAAGAGCAAGCGCCGCCACCAATAATACCAGTTTAGTGAATATAATGGATGAATATTAGTTTTCGTGATATAGAAAGAGGAACTACATAGGTAAGCACTAAGCACACAGGGGACGCCTACAAAAATGCTCGCACAATGCATATTAAATAAAACCATCTCTCCCTCTCCCTATAATTCATCCATTTTTTGCAGTTTATATTTAGGTATTTATGTATGTAAACCCCAAAAAATGCTGCTAGTTTTTTTAGCTACACGTAACACCACCAGAGCGACAGGATGTGCTATGAACCCAACTCCTTCTCCCTTCTGGTGGAGAAGAACGTTAAAAGTGTGTAAAACTATTGACTACCATTAAGCATAAAATTTGAGGTGTTTATTCATTTTTGTGTTCACGAAATACTCCTTTTGTTGCTTACATTTCTTTACTTTGTTGTCTTTGCTCATCATTTGTTTTGAGATAACGTGTTAATATAATCCATCCATACATACATGGAGGTACTGTATTACAGCTGCATCAGAACATCCGTTAAAACAAGCTTGATGTGTGTATTCACAGTTATTCAAAATTCTTTTACGTTGAGGAAAGATGAGCTGATGAAAAATTTGTTTATTCCGTTGCATACAATGGAAAGTGTGATCTTGCATAGACATTAGCAATTGTATTTGCTGACTGAACACCATTGTGCTGTAACTTAGAGCGTGCACGTTGTAGTGTGCCTTTTTAGGACGACTGCGCGCGCTCTGAAAGGAAGATATTTGATTTCTTTCGAGCCTTTCCGTAACTGTCCACTTCTTCATGTGTGCGTAATATCTGAATGTCAAGTTAAGGTTAGTTTTCTATAATGAACAGTGATACAAATAGATTTTTGTGGTGCAACCCGTAGTCTAAACGAAAGTGGAGAATTTGTAGTCAACTGTGAATAATACAATAAAAATGTCAAGTGATTTCATTTCTTATCACCCGCATCCACATTCTCCTTCTAGCATGTTACATAAACTTGTATCACTTTATATAATATACCAAGTATGCTCTAGAGTGCTTTTCCAATTCAATAGAGGATTAGCGTTGTGGGACTCGCGTATATAAGCAGCAAAATGCGACGAGAAGGTAAAAAAAAAAGTTTATCGTGTTTACGCGGCGTTGCTAGCCGCTAGGCGATACTAGCTACCAATTAAAAAGCTGGTAGGTTATGTCGTGTATAAATTACATGAACCTACCTAATACCTAGGTATGTAACCTAAGTTGGTGCTATGCTATAAATTAATACAATATGACTCAATAAGGCGACAGCAGCACAGATTTACTTCTTGAATGAATTTTCCTTTCTAAAAAAATTAATAATGCTTTTAAAAAATTTACAAAAAATTACTTACATAGCAAACAGTGGATCATCGTGCCTACACGAACATAACATTGATAAAATAATAATAATAATAATAATAATAATAATTGCAAATTGTTAGGACAAGTCGTCACCGTCGTCAGATATCGTTGGTCCACAATAGCATACATAAGCACAAAAGCACATATTTTTACGCCCTCAGTCATGTACATGTAAACTTGACTGTTTTAGCAATTAGACCGTCAAGCAATTATTAAAAAGGATTTTTACTTGGAAATAAACTTTTTCTTTCACAAGACTGCTACTGCGAATGTGGCAGTGCGACCGAAAACATAAGTTTATGTTTTAATAAAAGTAAAAACAGTTTTTTTCAATTAAGCATCACAAATCCTAAATATTATTATGTATATCATTATTTATGTATTTTGGGCAATGGTAGCCACAAAAAGTCGGTTTGCTTTTGCTTAGTGAAGTATCATATTATAACCACATCTTTTAATAAATCCCGCTTTTACAAACTACACTACTATAAATGCATACGCCTGAACTAGTTTGAAGTGTCCATATAACAAAAGATACATATCTATTTTATCATCAAATTATTTTGCCCAGCACATATTATGCTTCGTCACAATTACATAGTTGATAGTACCATTGATTGAAGTGGTGCTGATAGTTGAAGAAGATAGATCATTAAATTCGTTCTCCTTCACAGTCTCTTATCATCAAACACCACATTTGGAATTTTCAGCCTTTCAGTTTCGACCATATTCACACCAGTTCCCAAGTGTTCCATAATGCATACTAGGTGCCCGGATGCCCTTCTGACGAGCCTTATTATATTACACTAAACTTATTGTTGAGAAAACCGTCAAACACCGCGATCGGTTTCTCTTCTTTATAAGACGTTGATGCTAAATAATTAACCGACATTAATCGAAGGAGACACAACACAACAATAATTAAGTTTTTAAGACGCAAACTGCAATTAACTTTATTCAATCGCCAATCTAAATTAGATAATAAGAATTCAAGTGATATCTCAATACACAATTACATAATTCACACAGCGCACGTAAAATACAACCGCTCTTGCTCGCTCCTACTCGCATAATAACAAGACTACACAGAATTGATAGTACACAGATTGAAATTAATATTCATACGTTCGTGCTACATATTCATGTTAATACTTGAAAATTACAAAATAATAAAGTAAATGTACAATTCATAACATACTCCCACATAAATTGACGAAAGGTCAATTTACTTCAAACTTTACACTCATAATAACATCGAAAAGGTATGGGCACATGGGAAAAACTCATAACTAAAACTAAATCAAATAAAAAAGAAGAGAAAAACCATGTGCAGCTCAACTGAAAGACAAAATTTAAAAATACGTTGAGCCCCATTTGGCCATACTAAT
>JAHZNB010006694.1:16792-28207 GCA_027744295.1 Callyntrura guangdongensis | reverse complement strand
CTCCCACTTTGGAACACTTTTTTAACTTTGCACAAAAACACTTTGATTTTGTTTGGTGTGGAGATGCAGTAGATGCCTATGATTATAATAGACAAGTTGTGTGGAAGAGTAATAAAGTACATTTTCCAGAACGTGTGTTTGGATTACAATACACCTCGTTATTTAATCGATGTAATCTTTTATTATTAGTATTCTTGTCATTATTTATTTATTAGCTTTAATGCTTTAATGAAGTAAATAGCAACTATTGTAAACTTTTCTGGTTAATATGCTAATGGCAATGCAGGCAGTGGTAGCGCTTGCCCAGAACTAAATGTTCCATAGCGTTGTAAAGCTACCGAATGAATTGTCAATTAAAACTGTTTTCCGGCAAGATTTTCATTTGCATAGATAGATGTAGGTACATTGTGAGTACCTACTCGACAAAATCGTGGTTGATCAGTTTCAGTGGAAAATCAATCTGGTAGGTTTAAGGATTTTATTGCAATATGTTATTGTCTACAAAGGTGCAAAGTAAATTTTCTACTAGATAAGAATATGTTTTCGTAAAATAAATCAGCAACAGGATAAAAGGGTGAGAGGAAAAGGATCTGACAACGTGTGCATAACATTTTTCAACTCCCAAGTTGTAACATGTAACTCGCCTGGTGTTAACATTGTACTCTCTGCTTTGCATGTCCTACGACTTGTACGTCAAGATATTCAAAAGTCAATCGCTTTGTTCCAAGTGGAAGTTCTTTGTTGGTTTGATGGATTTACAAGATGCAATAAAAATGCATAAAAGACGGATTGCGTCAATAAGCAGAGGGAGTGCGTCAACAACCCTTCCGTAAACAGCTTTTTTCAACACGAACGAGAGTTCGTTAACATTCAGGTTAAAGATAGGTGTAGCATGAATGTATGTACTATAAATGCTGGGAATTTTGTGCCTGACCTTGCTTGCCTATGCAGAAGTTGATCAAAGTTGATTGACGAAATCTATGTAAAATACCTACTTGAAATCAGACAGTCTCATCTTTTCCTTCCTGACGAATAACAAAACATGAAATAAGCTTGTAAGAAAGCTTGTAGCTACACACACATTGTTTTTGTACTCACTCCACTCCCAAGCATTGCGTAATCCATGTAACAGTCCGTTTGTTAGAATAAAATACAAAAAGCGGCAGTTGCGATTTATGGCTTTTTTCATTCCAGAAAAGGACGTTTTATTGCACCTTTGATAGCTAGGAATTGACCATTGCTGACACTGACTGACCGTTTTAATACCATAATACACAAAAGGGTTCATGAATTGAACAAAAGGGTACTTGAACTTCAATTCTGATAACCTTGCTTTCCATAAAGAGCTTTCGGGAGGGAACATCGCGCCAAAAGAAGACGAAAAGGAGAATCAAAGGAACGAAATCTCTCACCTTTTTTCTTTGATGGTGATATGCTGGTGACCAAAAGGAGTGGGTGGGATGGTCATTTGTGGATTTTTGTTTTGACCATCGTCAGTCAACAAATACAGTATGTAAAGAAAAATTGCAAGTTGCAAAGAACCAGTGACCACCTCTGCGACAGAAACAAGATTCACTTTAATACTTACTATATTTTTGCTTACTTTCTTAGGGGTTCCCTAAGAGAAAGGTTGGTTGTATTACGTTGCCCCAAAAGTCATATGTAAAAAAAATATCACTTAGTTTTACCAAATATAAAAATTTCGTGTCGTGTCAAGTAAATTAAGCAGTTTGGTTGCCTAAAATGTACAAAGTGTTAACTCACAATCAGTGAAAGAAAACGGATTCAAATTTTTAAATGGAGAAAAATTATTTTTTTCCACCCGAAATATTTTGTAAGTTACATTTTACCAGTTTATTAGGGAATTTTTCTTGCTGGGTTGATATGTTTACGCCTTTCTCATTTTTGCTATTATTTTCAACCCAGTCCGTTTAATACCCTTTCGAATGCATTTAATATGCATTTGAAGTACCCGGAGCAATAACCTCATCTAACAAACTATTAAACAGCAATAAAAATCTGGTCATGTTTTCATAGGGCCGACGAACTAAAGATTTAATGTTATATTACATATTGCATTACATTTACAAAGTGTACGTAAACAAGAGTAAAATTGTGTAGCATTTCATTCTCATTCAATTTTACTACAAGTAAAGTGTGGTGGTAGTAGTAAAGTAGACGACCTTGCACATGAGCTATCAAGTAGGGCTAGGTCATGCCAAACAGCAATAACAATAATCATAACGATAATGAGCCTCATATATCTCTTCACGCATCTAAAACTCTCATCGCAATAGCCCAACTTCGGCTATTAAAATGTCATAATAGCCTATATCTCACTCCCTGTGTAAAAGCCACAGTCGTGGAACACGGAGGAGTACTCATGTTCACAAGTACGTGTACGTACGTTACAGCAGACTGCCACTACAAAATCCAAGCAACAGCGGCAGCAGAAACCCTCCATAAAGCACCATTTTATACAAACACTTTATACTTACCACCGTACTAACAACTACATTTTATATACGACGAGAGAGAGAAGCCGAGAGAGAAGCAGATGGAAGAAGATGCATATGGTATGTGCTTTTTATAAGCGTTTATCGTCTCTATAATAATAACTTGTGTTTGGGTTACCTATATAGCTCGTATAAAAATTCCTTCGCAACGGCGGTGCGCCTAGTGAGCATACTTACAAAAATCGCTATAAACCTTATTACATTTGGATTTCGGATCGTTTCTCTTTTGGTGGAGGTAGTAGTAAATGGTGTGGTAGTAGCATGAAACTTAAAATTACACTTGTTGCCAAATCGCTACAATTTGGGTGTGATATCAGAAAGTGGTTCGTTTTGTGTATCAAATCCTCTGTATAGGGTGATAAAAGAAAGATAAACTTTCAATTACTTTGTCTTTCACCCAAAACAATGCACATAAATATGGGTTGTTCGTAAAAGAGTGTGAGGATAACATTTCAGGGGAACTTTTCAAGGCAAGATTTTGATTACTCATCTTAGTTTGTAGGCCATGTACGTATTTAATGTGCAAGTGGATAAAATNAAGATTTTGATTACTCATCTTAGTTTGTAGGCCATGTACGTATTTAATGTGCAAGTGGATAAAATTATTCCCTTCATTTCTATTTATTTAATATTTATTGAAACCTAATTAATTAACAACTGACTTTATGCTGCTGTGCTTTATTGTAAAATGCTATCTTATTTCAATGTTTCAATTGTTTAAAAAAAGAAAAATATATAGGTATCTATATAATTGTAGAGATTTTCGTTATAAACGGAAAGTATATACATATTTGGGGGTACCCAATAATTCAAATAGGTAGATGAAATATATGAGGCCTTCATATATAAACAAGCAACGCAGTAACTAGCTATACAAAACAGGGGAAAATAGGAAAAATCAAGGAAATACACAGCACCACATACAACATAAACACGAAAGAGAGAGAGAGAGAGAGGTGGAAAGAAAAAACTACTAGAATGAAAATAAAAAAACGTAGAGAGAAAAAAGTTTTTCATTCCGCTTTATTTCTCATCTTTCTTCTTCGCAGAAAAGTCAAAAACAGAGGAGTAGAGACGGCAGTGAAAAAGTGATGTAGCATAGGGATTTTTATGAAAAAGTGAACTTTTTTTCCCTTCCACCGCTGCCACTACCATCACAAAACTGGATGCATGCATGCCTGACGTTTTCTCTTTTTTCCCTTTTTCTTCTCTCCTATTGCGCAACGACTAACACAACTTATGCTATACTTTGAAATCCTACAACATTTTTCTCCCTTGTTTTGCTAGCTTCTCCATCAATCTCTTTCCAGTTCAGTTGAGTCAGTTTTCTTAACAGAAAAGAAGGAAAGGCAATGTTCAAAAACTAAAATGTATATATATCCGAGAAAGGCCTGGCTCAACCAGAGAGAAAAGAGGGACAGGGAGGGGAGTTGGAGAGAGAGAGAGAAAAAAAAAAGACTGCTACGTAGTTGACGTTACATAATAATAATAATAATGATAGCGGTAATGGAAGCAGTTGAAAAAATCGGAAAAAAACTTATACTAGCTGCATCAGAACAAACTACACTTCTCTTTACTTTTGTCCGTTTCCATCTTTATTCATTTGCGCTAACATTTTCAATTTATTTCATTTTCTCCAGTTTAGTTAACTGTATCTGTTTACAGTTTTACACTTCAAATCGTAAAGTAAATATATGACAAATACAAATTTTCTCTGCTTAAAAATACTTTACTTGGGACGCCTGATAGAGAAAACCGTGAATTGAGTTTTTATTCTAGTTCCAACACAAAATGAGTAGACATTGGTAGATAAAATATTGGTGAAGGACAATTACTAGCTAATAAATATGTAAACAAAGTAATAATGTATGGGGTAATGCACGGTGAATAAATAATATAAAACAGAAATTAATACAAAGATTATAATATTTTATAAAATCATTTACATGGATGCAGGGGTGTAAAAATATAAATGTCGTAGGCACAGCACGGCATCCACTACGTTTATGTATTCATTTAATAAGCTGCGAGAAGAGTGAAAAAAGAGACAGGGAAAAAGGTATGATATGAGAAGCTGTAGTGTAGTAGTATACCCACACTGGTAGTAGTAGTAGAACTGTAGAAGTGTAATATAATTAAAGGTGATGCATGGTTTTTGCTGCTGCGAGTTGATGATGAAAATAGAAATGGATCAAGCGGCAGAATCCCCGAGAATGATAAATGGCAAACATTTATCACCTTTTAGCAACGTGCTACATTCTGTGACTAGTTTTACATAGACTCAGGCTGGCTGGGCGTACATCTACTAACTCTACAACATTGTAGTAAAATATATACATCGTCATACATAAAAAGTTGAATAAAAAGCAGGTTTGAAAAGAAGCTTGTAATAAAGGGGCAGGCTTGTATAATTCAGAGAAGGGACACTTAAACTGTACATCAAAAAGTAAAAGTAGACGTATTATAGTCCTGTACTTCCGTTACCGTCCTAAAAACAAAACAGAAATGAAATGTAGCCGCAAAGTACTAAATAATAACTTGTACTCTACTTATTGTTAGTACTTTTCTTTTTAAACGCTTGTAGGGCTGAAAGTAGACGGAAATGAATAGCATAATCTTATAATGAACCGTAAATGAAATTTGAAACGTTTCTTTTACTCCAAACAAGTTTGGTTCTCGACCCATTATTTAAATAAAAAAACTATTTTAAAGTATTATCTATATTATTTAATTGCACAAGTTATATCAACATGGCATTTTTCTGAAAACCTTAAATATTAGAACCTATTTATATTCGAATAGGCAAACTACAAAATGCGCGTTTCAAAATTAAGCACATGAAATGGCATTGGTTATGTGAAGACAGTCTTTGTACAACGCAAACCAGGAAATGTAACTTGATCATGCATACGAGGCACATTATGTTGTTGTATACACTGGGATATTATTTCAGGCAGATGTGCCTGGTCTCCTTTTTTCTCAGTTTTGACACGAGCCATATCCAGCAGTGACACAGGGACGTTGTTAATTTCGCTGTTTATTTGAAATTCTTGCCTACGTCAATGAACACAGTTTCTAGTAGCGTGCTAGTCGATAGCACTAAAGCTTAATGTACCAAAAATCTTCATACCTGTTCACTTTACACATTTCATTAGAATAGAATAGATTTTGACAAATGTTAAACTGCTTAGTCCAATTTTGGCTGACATTGAAAGTCACACTGCCCAGCCCATTCTTTAAAAAGATGTTAGCTTTTCATCCATTTATGACGTCCGTGTTCATTTTTCAACTAGTTCGTCAATGAGAGCATACAGTCGTTTGCGCTCCTGTCTAAAGATCAACCCAAAAAAGGTTAACGTTGACTTTTGAGGGCACATTATCCCCCAAGATCAGGTACTGACAAAAAACACAGTCGCAAGTCGCAACCGTAGCTTCATTCCCACAATTGTCAAAGCACCGAGTTTGAAATGTTGGAATGCCATCAATATAACCAAATCTTCATACAGCCTTTATCCACACGCTGTCAAGTGCATTTCACTATTTATTACATATTTTTATATCATTTAAAAAAACAATGATAATTATATTGTACATATAATAATATAGGGACACATGTATCGAAGTGATAAAAAATAACTCAGGGCGCGGCTCCTGGTTGCCAATGTTGGAAAAATAATTGAAAATATGACATGACATGCTGTGCCTTGCCTCAAATGTCAAAGTGGTATCTTGAATGAATATATAAAAAATAACTCAAAGGGCGCGGCTCCTGGTTGCCAATGTTGGAAAAATAATTGAAAATATGACATGACATGCTGTGCCTTGCCTCAAATGTCAAAGTGGTATCTTGAATGAATACAAGGATTCGAAAAAAATATCTTGTCCTTTTTCACTCATTGTCTCGATAATGTTCCCATCATCATGTGGTCCCACAAACCATTGCATAGTTCCCAATTACCTCAACTTTAGATATCCTTTCAGATTTACAGATCAAACTTTTCGATTAAGCTCCAATTTTCCTTTCCTCTTCTACTTTGTGTTTGACTCACCACTCAACTCTACAAACCGATTCGTTGGTTTGTGTGTGTGTGCATATCATATACATTGCTGTCACTCGCTGTAAAATGTCAAGAAGTAGCGAGGTACGCAGATGCACAGCAAACTATGAGTACACTTTTCTCCGAAAGGAAACCATCTTCTTGTTTAAGTGACGAAGAAGGAAAAGGAAACGCAGAGATGTAATATGTCATCTGTCAAATTTGGAGAAATACAATGCTCCACAGTTACCCATCATCATCGTCATCCCAGTTATACGTTGTGTGTCGTCCTATAATATTTTCAATAACCTTCCGATTTTTGATTGGATCTGGCTGGGTGAGTTTCATGCTTAAAAAAATCAAAATGGAAAGACTGTTTGTGCTCGATACAGCATTTTATTTAAACTGATACGCACATACATACAACTGTCACAATGATAGATCAGTCTTCAACTGTAACAATGAATGCATACAATAATGTTATGCAGAAAATCCCTTTTATACTAACCGGGAATATTTTTAATTTTCAGTTGTGGCTACTTTCGTTGTGTACCCTAAATAAGCAAAGCCATGTGTTCTTTCCTCTTTCCTGCTGTGTATGCCCAAGCGACAAGGGACTACCACTGCTTTCTCAAAGTCGATGTGTATTTCTAACCAAATCTGGTTTCAATCAAACTCGTGCGACACTGGTTTTTGATCTGTTTATGAAAAATGATAAATTATCTTTAACGCAGTGTCTATAAACCGAACAATGACAAAATGTATCGCTATATATCCTCCGCGTATATACAACGATACCCATTGGATATTACAGATCTGAGGAATTTTTAGGGTTTTAATGTTGGATTTTTCGTTACTACTGGGCAGAATTTTAAAGTTTAGTGTCATTTCTTGTTGTCAGTTTCATTTTGGAATAAATTTTAATATTTATGAAATTTTCTGTCGTTAGCGAATAGACATTTAATTTGTTGGCGCATCCTGTTCAAAATAAATGCATTTGATACATGCGATTACTGTACTTTTTTTAAACAAGGAAAGCTTCCAAATTTTGGAAAACAAAGTATAGAAATCATTCACCTTTCAAAAGTAGCTATTTTATAGCCTCTGCATTGCTGCTTTTTCTCATCTCCCTTCATAACAAGATTATCATTCGCATTTATTGCTGCAAGTTTCCTTTCTCATTCTTCCTCCCGTTGTTGATGTTGCTCGCTCTCCCGTCCTCAAACAAAAATATTATATACCTGCTACTATATCTCTTTTGTTGTCACTGTCGTTTTTCCGTGTTTCACGACCGGCATGAGTGTCATTACACCACTTCAACAATCATAACATAATATATGTCGTGCCATGACTCACAGCACGAGAAAAATTCCCAGCGCAGACATCAGCAAGCATTTAATGCAAAATTCTCCTCAGAGAGCCCTATACACTCCAAAAGCTCATTAAACTTTTTTTTTATTTAAATAATAACAAAAAAGAACGGCAGGCACACTACGTGAAATAATAGAACCAAAGGTAGTCTCCGAAATAAAAGGATGCGACCATCCTTTCTGTTCATCATCATCACCATGAGTAGCGTCGACTATCTCTTCCTTCGCACAGTAAGGAAGAAGGAAATTTTTTGAGCCACAATACATACCACCACCATCACACAACATGCTATATATTATTAATATTAATACTAATAAAAAACTAGGTAAAAACAGAATGACAAAGAATTTCACCACCTTATAATAAACACACGCGAATACATTCAACAGCCACTAAAAATGCACCATCTAATTTACTCCCTTGTATATTTCCTGATGATTCCATCGCGGTTGGTTCTCCTCATACAGCTCGCGTACTGTGCTATTCTATTTATTTTTAGAAAAAAATAGCCTGACACAATCTACTACTTTGTCGCATTATCATTTGCGTATCCATTTCACTCCACAATTGTCAAAATATTTTATTTTATTGTTGTATCGCACTGCTGTAGAACCATCATCGTGATCATCATCATCATCATCATCGTCATTTCTTTATAATTAGATGCGTACCTACATATACATTGGAACTACACGTTGACGAAGACACTATATGTCATGAAAGCATTAAAAAATAAGATATGCATGCATGAATCCAGCGAGCGTTAGACCCCAGCGAGAACTGAAGTGGTGATGATTATAATGCGACTACACAGTGGCATTATTTTCTTATTACGTATGCATGCAAGCATATCATTGCACGGTGGTGGTGGTGGTGATGATGATGATGATGATGGTGGTGTTTGATGTGCATGTCTTCTGTCTGTGTATAGCTTTGTGTAGGAGCTTGCATTCATCCTCCCTCGCAAACAATCAGCTATAGAAGTGCATACATGCACGCATGGAATCTTGTTATAGTTTGAATCGTGTACACGTACACTTTGTCGTCACTTTTCCGTTCATCGTCGCGTCACCAGTCACAGGTTTGGTTATGATAAAAAAAACTGTGTGATTACCAGGTTGTGTGAGTGTGACTAAGTATTTACGTTTTAACAAGGACTTTCCTATTTTCTCTTTCAGAGCCCTTTCAAATTAAAAGAATTATTTTTATTTATGCATTTCTCTGTTTTTTTAAAAATTTGAAGTCATATATAGTCATAGTCGGTTTTGTTGCGTTTTCTAATTTAT
Organism: Callyntrura guangdongensis; assembly: GCA_027744295.1. Taxonomy (NCBI): domain Eukaryota; kingdom Metazoa; phylum Arthropoda; class Collembola; order Entomobryomorpha; family Paronellidae; genus Callyntrura; species Callyntrura guangdongensis. Next base: position 18,997 of record JAHZNB010006694.1, on the reverse strand, counting down.
TTTTTCTCAAAATACATAATTAATAATTACATAACTCAAGCATTGAATCGAGCGTTTTCTAATAAAATGGATTTAGTGACGATTTAAACAACAGTCAAGAACCTTAAACTAACTAATGATTTTGTTTGAAAATTCCCTGTTTTTGTAGATAGATACACAAGAATAAATGACAGTTCATCTAACAGTTTGACAACTTGCAATGGTTTGGTATGCTATCATGCTTTGCTTATTTTTTTAATCTAGTTCATTTTTTACGTTACATGAATTTAAGTCAATTTTTGAATCCAATAAGTAAGCAAATTTGTTGTCTAGCTGTTTTTTAGTACAATTCTCTTTTTATGTAATACAGACAACACTCTAAAGCAATCGCTTATTTTTTTGGAAAGAAAGAGTAACTTCATACCTCATTTTTTACCCAGTCAAACTCATCCATCTCTGATGCATGCACAAATGACTCGGATTACTGTAGTCCAACACTTTGAATACCGATTTCCATCTGTAAAACGGAAGAAAGGGCTCAAAAGTCACTTTATCCACATTGTATGTAGGTTTGTAATGCATTTGGTGTGCCGTACCACGACGACTACCGTTCCTTGTTGGCTCTTTTGTGTGTCGGTCGGTATGTATGTGTGTTTTTTTGTACTAAACTTGCAAGTATTCATACCATGTACAAGCTTTGTGCAAGATTTTCATAGGATTTACTCTCCACACCGCTTACCACTACGTCGCTCTACAATTCATATGAGAATTTTCTTGCTTTTTTCATGTTTCATCCCTTTTTCCTCTTAAGCCCCAAAGATTCAACTCCACTTTGAAATATTTGATAGTGAGAAGAAAAAAAGCCTTTTTTTCTCTCTCTCTCTCTCTCTTGCAGTAGTAGTTCAAACGAACACTGAAATAGTAAGAAAGAGAAAAAAGAAAAACAAGGGTTGCTCTTTTCTTGTTGGATTTGTTTGAGATGAGATGAAAGTATCTTATTATTCCGTACAGTAACTATATTATGATGTGTGCATACTGAAAATAGCCACTGGTAAAAAAATTATAAATTTACAACGCTTGTAATCTACAAACATGTGTATCAACTTGTGTGTGTGTGGAGACCAAACTAGCACTCCTCCATCCACAATTGCCTTGATATACCAACTCTTCCTCGAAAGCTCCTGTCATCATCATGAATATAACAACAGACTGTTATTTTCTCAAACTTTGTGCTCTGTTGTGTGCTCTGCGTATCATCAAGAGCTGAACGACCGCTTTCCTCAAATTTCTGCTTCAGGATTTCTTTCATCCGCTCAATTTTTTCCCATAGTAGAAAAAAAACATGATTTTTCTTTTGGGAGAATTGTCAAAACATTGTGTTTTGAGAAAACAAGGAAATTGTTTTAATATTAAATGAGAGCACTTGTGAAACATGTATAACTTCTTACGTTCCCTAATGTAGTCAGGAAGGGAATAAAAAAAAGCGCCCCAATAATACAATACGTGTATTTATACATCTCTTTCTTTCTAGACATATTTATGTGGGCTTAAAAGATTTTCAAGGGTGCATTTGTATGAACAAGCGTAGGCATTTGAGGCGTCAAAATAAAGATTCAGTTTGGCAGATGCCAATGGTAATGATGATGATGATGGTCCTATGATGATACATTATATTCTGTGTGCTCTTCTCTTACAAGCTTGTGTGTGTGCACGCGAGAACTAAAGAAAAAACCAAAAAGCACAGTAAAGCACCATCAACCCTCCGCTCTTTTTTTCTCGGGTTTTCCATTACAGAAAAAAACGAGTCATATTATTTCTCGCTCCTATACAGACACATACACTAATAAAAAAGCATATGTAGGTATGTGTACGTGTAATGTGATGTATGTATAGGAACAGATCGAGTACACAAGTACATACGGAAATGATTGTAAAAACTTTGTTGTTGTTGTGCGTTATCCGTTCGTTTTCCCTCATTCCATTCCACAGGGATGTCTACTTGACTTGAGATGAAGGGAGTGGAATTTGACTGACTGTGAGCAAAGTGAGGGTTGTGAGCGCGGAGCTGTCTGCCTGCGCGCTATACTGATGGTCTTTTTGTTAGGTTTCCCCCAGTGTTATTCTTCCATTTCCCGATCGTGTTGTGCCTTCATTGTAAAAGTTGGCATGTATGTATGTATTTTTATAGATATACGTATACACGTATATTGTACCTAGTGCATCAGA
>JAHZNB010006694.1:0-16702 GCA_027744295.1 Callyntrura guangdongensis | reverse complement strand
ACGTATATTGTACCTAGTGCATCAGAGCACTTCTCATTTTGAATCGGTACATATATATCTGTAAATACAAAAGCTTCATTAGAGCGCGTTCGTAAAAGATACATAAAACATAATACAATATATATTGCGGAACACCATTGTTAGCGGAATGAACACCATTCATCCGACTCCTGTTGGATGTGATGGTTGATCACGGCACTGCATGATGAGATGAGTAAGAGAACGAGTGAGGAGAGAGAGACGAGTGGAAAAAAGATGATGATGTTTTTGTGATGGAACAGGGGCAAACTATGATGGCTGCTGTGCTTTTGAGGTATAATATGGTATTCTTCACTGTGTGTCAGCTTGCACCGCTCTCACAGGATTCTTCAATTTCAACTAATAAAAGGCTCCCTTCTCCTACCGCCAAGTGTGTTTTTTCCATACTTTTATTTTTCTTGACGACATAGATCCATACACTTCATATGGATTACTACCATTTTCTCATAAGTTTGCCAAATGGTGGTAACGCTTTTAGTGATTATGAGGACACCATCAGGTTTGTATGTATTTGCTACTAATATTGACGGTTTTAATGCTTCTGGAAACCTACGCAAGTGTTCATTCAGAGAAACAGCATAGAATTTTACCAATAATTTGTCCATTTTTAGCTTATCTACATTGCATGGAAGTTGTTTTAATAATAAGGTTTTTGATGCTACAATGCAATATGTGTAGTACATAAACTCAGGCTGAAATCTTGCTCTCTTTTCCTTTTAAACCTTTTCAAGCATGACCAAGTACGTGCTACAATGGGGCTAATATGTAGATGGATTGGTTTCGGTTGCTTTTATGAAGGATGTCAAGAGGATGCGTTGTACAACGGGAAGAAAATGAAGAAGCGCTACTGACAGGTAATCCAGCATTACGGTCAAAGAACCGATTTTCCGGATGCATTTAATGGCCGTAAACATGGTTGCGTGATCCTTTTACTTAAAACGAAATTTCTGCTGTGGGATAAACTTATGTTTCTAAATATACTCTTAGTCAGTTGTCAGTAATTTCACTTTTACTGGTATATTGTGTCTCTCCATACCTTTAGGAAATTTATAGGGACTTTTCTTATTGTATGCTCTCCATAACACTTAACGGAAGGAAGTTGGTTGAAAACAGCCTACACACCGGTTTGCTATACTCCACCGTATGCTTTTTAGCTACACAACAACCACCATCTTTGCCTCTTCTGGATGTCGCTGTTCAACTGATTGATCTAGGAAAAAAGTGAATCCGGTACTACTACTAGATAAATGCTTTATTTGTGTGTGTGTGTGTGTGTGTGTGGTAAGTTGTGCAAGATTCTTTCTTCACTTGAAGTAAGCTACTACTACTGCGTTGTTGCTTCTCCACATCCCAAGACATGAACAAAACGGAAAGATTCAATTTCCTTGAGAAGCCATTTCACCATCGACATTTCAATCGTCTCCTCCAAGTCTTCCTTCTTGTACCCCATGACTACTCCACTACCGCAAAACATCGGTCCTCCTCCTGTCACCTTCGCCATGTCACATATGCAGCGTGATAGTACTATTAGCCAAACGTAATATAATAATAAATGATACATGACTATATACGTTGTATGACTCAGGCAGTATGACTAAATTTATATGTTTCTAATTTTAATAGGGGAGCCCAGCTACATATAAGAATGTACTCATCCTCATGATCATCACATCATCAACCCCATCAGCATGTCTCCTTTTCCTGTCTTTCTCCTCCCAGAACGTGTTGTGTGTGTATCAAAAATCCCAAAATTCAAAGCTGGGGCTACTTAAACCCAGATACACACATGCACACATACACACATACATACACACTTGTTCTGTCTCTGTGATTGTGAGAGGGAAATGAACATTTGTTGTCGTTCATGTCGTCGAAAAATGAAAATCCCGTCCGCTGAGTAAACTAGGAAGAAAAAGCTCAACCAAGGAGAAGACTCACGGGTTCAGCCATTCATATATTTTTGGTAATACTTGCGGAAATACACTGATTAAAAGCAAACGTTGTTCACTTTTCTGCCCGGTTCTAGTCAAATAATGCCTTTGCTGTGTCTCCACCGCTTGCTACACTGGTGGCCCTGTGGTGACTTTATGTGGTCAGTGAGGCAGAAGAGACAAGACGGTGGTGGTGGTGGTGACGATGGCAAAGTAAGAGAGAGGGAAACGTATAGCGTTTAAGCAAAAAAGGAGCAGCCGTTGTTGGTCTTCTACTCATTCCTTTACTTGTCGCCTTGCTGCAAGGAGACGGAGAGAGCATTGTCGTAAGAAGAATTTTACAGAATGCTTCTGTATTTATATTATGCGTTAGGGGAAACGGGAATATCTAATAAAAAGCCATCGCCATCATCATCCCAGCTCAAGTATAAAGTGTTCTCAGTGTTCAATATAAAAATGGAGACAATGGCTCAATATCCATAATCCATGTATGATGTAAATGCCTGGCTCATCATTCCTTGTGTGTGCGGGCGGATTGCAACAAAAGGCACATTAATGCTGCGTTTGCCGTCACTGCTATAAAATATCAATGTTTCACACATGGTAGGCCGGAAAAAATATACGTTTGTCTTTCATAACATAACTATGAGTACCTCTAACATTACACAAAAACATATTAGGGATTTTTACTATTAAATATAATAATATTACAAGTTTCACTTTCAGTGAAACCACATAACTTATTGATGTTTGTATCTATATGTATCATGCTTATCATTTTCCCCAAAAAGTAGGTAGCTAGCAGAGAGAGAGAGAGAGAGAGAGAGAGAGAGATTGATCGGAGTATAAAACTGCATTCCAGTAGCTACTCTGATTTAGAGGGAAAGATTATGTGTGATTTTCATTCCTAATACACTGCACCAGGTTTATTAATACCAGGCTGGAGGAGAAAATGAAGGACCGAAAACATTACTATTATCATTATTACGCGAATGAATCCATACATGTGTCCCATTTTTGGCGACTTTCCTGGTTTTCTACAAAAGGTACGCACATTATATCATATCGCATCATAATGTATACGTGTGTGTGTAGATGCATGCACTATGCACCCCAAAAAATGATATGCATTCTTTGATATTTTCTTTAGATGCTTTCAAACTCGTCTGGAGATACTCTCGTCTGATATTACTATTAGTAGCTCGTTTATCAAAAAGCCATAGAATAGAGCTATAATCTTCCTCTAAGCTCTCTCGCCTTTTTCCCAAACACACACACACACATACACTTACTAACCCGGGAATAGAAGTGTTTGCTTACATATATGTGATTGTGCTATTCTATTATAGTGGTGCACGGTAGGCACGGCACATTTCTATCTTTGTAATACGTGTATATTACGCTTTTACCACATACTTTTGCTTCAGCTATGGCTTCGCTTCTCACAACCGCGATAAATCAATAGATTGATTTATGGATTTCTGACCCCTAACGTTTCTATTTAAGCTCCTTCTCCTGCCTGGCTTTTATACTGTTTTTGTGCATGTGTGTAAGCTTGTGTGTATGTGTATTCAATGTGTACTTGCGCGAGTGTGTGTGTGATGCGATGCCATCGTCATCATCATCTCGGAGTATAGTCGTGTGGAAATAGAAGTGTGCCGTTGATTTCCGAGTTTCCGGGTGCCAAGTCAGCCATCAGTGCTTCTAATGTAGTTAGAAGGAGATAAGGGGAAAACGGCGAACATGGAACAATATTATTATTATTATTATGATTATGAAATGATTATATAAAATGATAGAAAGTAACTCTTCAACAGATAATGCCACGTCGCATCTTCAACCCCTCTGCACAAACACATATATAATGTTAGTACATACGATTACACGAAAACGACAAGGGTTCAGTGTTGTCTTGAAATATTATTGAAATAACATCATTGTAAACCTCGCAATTTCGTCACCGGCTTGTTTCCATCAACATAGTAATCGGCTAGCTATAAATCCATCAAGACGAAACAAAAAATATACCTGCATGCAATTAGCCAACCCCGAGTGTTTTGCACTCCCTCCTATCATCACACTTGTAAAACGTAGTGAAAAGTATTATATAGTATGCACAAAAGCAAGACACATCTCCTCTGAAATAACATAACCACAAAACCTACACATGTTCACCCCTCTATGTTAGCTTTGAATACAGGAATTTGTAATTATTATTGCTATTCATGAATAAAGAATACCCACTCGCTACATCAAAAGCGTGTCAGGGGATTGCAAGTTTCATCGCAGTCATTATATCCTACCCTAGTACAACTTGAGTGTGCATGCCGTTCATTTGATTATTCCTAGACGAGAGGGTCGACTTTTAAACTTCATCAAAGGCTGTCACTATTTTGGGGGTATAATAACGCCTCTGTTATAAGATGATAAGGTGACAATGATGTGACTTCCTTTCAAATTTTCTGAATATGTAATCACGCGTGTATAGAAATAATTAGTTTGGTTTTTCGATATTGTGTGTGTGTATTTCAGGTGATTTATGCCACTTGTCGTAGTTTTCGTTTTGCAGAAGATGATCATGGAAAAGGCCATTATTCTTGTCAAACTACCTTGTAACAATAATAATAATACAAGTACACGGCATGAATGTTGAAAAGACTTGCGGTTTGATGCTATGATGGGATATTTGGGGAATTGTACAGGGAAATGCACATTGTTGCATTACTGGTGAAGTTGGTACATTAGCATTGACATGTGTGTTAAATAACGGCACCGGTAGTAATAGTAGAAGGCGCTGAGAAGCTGAGCTGCAGCAGCAGCAGGACCGTGTGGCGGAGAAGCCGAATGAATGGTTTTAAATGGAACCTGAGACAAGGCATAATTTTCCTAGTGTGACCATGATCCTCGTCATCACCGTCCCGTCCTGTTGGTATGATTATCATATTAACAAACGGGAAAGTTGAAATTGTATTATGCATGTAACTGGTATTTCATAAAGTTAGTCGTCTGCCGTGCTGCTGCTGTGGTAGTAGTGGTAGAGTAGCAAAGGCATATGGAAAAACGAGATGAATTAGTTGAGAACTGATGTTGGACGACGATATGAACCCAAGTTAACTCTTTGATGGCCCTCGAGCGAGCAGTCAGCAAGCAGTAAATCTGTCGAGACTATGACCCAACATGATTTACGAACCTAAAACACCAGTACTACTACCATTACCAACACCAAACCACCCCGCCACCACCACATCAACTAGTATAATAACAGATATATTTACGTGTAGACTAAAAGAAGGTGCTCTGCTGCTGTGCGTTCAGTGGTAATGCAGCTTAAAAAGCATGAACTGGGCAGCTTGCTGGATACTTTCATGGAACTGGATTTTCTAATAGAATCGTGTCATATGATATGATGATGATGCAATAATAGTAACATTTCCATTCACCCTGGCTTACCTGGCTCTCTGGCAAAAAAAATCTTGTGCACTTGTGGCTGCATGACGAGTTATTTAAGAAGTGCATTAAATCGTGTTTGCTTATTTGTGTGAATCGTAATAGGAAGCAAAATTGCCACGTAACTTTTCTGTTTGAACACGCTGGTCTGGTCATAACGCTTTTATGTTAATTGTGAATGAAATGTTATTAAGCAGTAAAGTAATAGATGCTGAAAAGAGAAACAAGCAGCGCTCATGTCCAAGTTGCCATATCTTAAGATGTAGTCGAAATACTAATGTCAATGCCACTCTACTATTTTTTTTCAGGTTACGGTAAATACTGAAAGTCCTATACAACAATAAGATGTATTTAACTGGTAGGCAAAAAAGGTAGAAACTGTGTGTGTGTGCGCGCATTTTGTGTTTTACTCGAGGGAAAACCACCACCACTGCTGCTGCTATATATGTGTATACGATATTGTCACAAGAACCAATCCCATCATAATAATCGATTTGTAAGTCGCAGCAATTCATCATTTTCCTGGAAGGAACTGTCTCGTTGCTATGAAAAGCAAAGTGAAAAGAAATATGGCATAAAGGAGGCTATCGTCGTCGACGCACACAAAACTAGCTAAATACTTCACCTACCTCCCTCCTCTCCTCCTCCACCGCCACTACTCCTATTCGATGAGGAATAAGAGAGCAGTTGGTTGGATTTACTGGGGAGCTAACCATAAGTTTGCCTTGCCTGTCTTGTCTACTTGACATGGGCTTTGAGCTATAGAATATGACATGCATTTTGGCTTTGGCTTAAGTTCAGCACAGCAGCAGCCACGACGGTAGCGGCAGCATCTCCTTCGCTCATTCATACACAGATAGTCACATAACCAACATAACAACATGCGGCATCAAACTATTTTCTGCTCTACTTTTCCTTTTACTCTCTCACTTCCATTCTCTGCTTTTACCACAAAATACTTTTATACAAAATTCAAAAACAGCAGCAGCAGCAGCAAAGAGTAGCAGTCTTTCTTTTACTTTTCCCCCTTTTCTATTCATCCTCCGAGTTTTAATCATAATCATAATAATAATATTCCTTTTTGTAGGGCTTCTTTCACTCAAAAACACGCATGTTGTTATCATGACTAACTTACTACTACATGCTAGAAGGTACCTAGCGGTTCTTTATGGGTTGATGTAGCTGTAGTAGAACTTGAGTATTAAGTGGGAGTATAGAAAAACCCCTGGCTTGCATAGTATAATATTGATCTGTTCAACATGATGGCATTTATGAAATACATATATATTGTTCCATATTATGAACACTTCGCATATTTCATGTATTTTTGTTGTATTATTTGTATTATAGCTTTGAACGTTGAGTTGAAGCGGAATAGGAAAACGAAAAGTGAAGGCAGTCTGGCATGATATGGCAGGCAGGCTTTCATCCACACACACACACACACAAACTCGCAAGTTTTGCTATTGCATTTTGCTGCCACTTCCATGCCATGCCATCATCTTCTTGGTCCTCTCTTCTACTTTTCGTAATATATAAATTGTTGGATAGGAGAATCCCCTGGTTGTGTGACATGACAAGTGATTTATGAGCCAAGTTTGCGTCACGTCATACTGAAACTGAAACTCTGTCCGTGTCGGCCTTTTTCTTACTCTCCCGTGTCGTCTGCACACTTTGTAAACCCGGCTGATTCGATGTGTACATGTGTGCATTATAATAATGTATAAAAAGTATAGGGTACACTACTTTGTTAGAGTAAACTTTGCAATAATAATGGAATATCATAACAATAATAATAATAAGCGAGAGCAAAGACAACAATGAGGTGGAGTCGCTGACTGGAGTTTTCGTAGGTGACACTGACAGCTTTTCCAATTCAAGACTTATCTGACTTCCTGTCGGTTACACCGGCTGTGCTAGGCAGCCTTTTTTTGCGAAAATTGTAATAACATGTAAATTTCCTACATCCTATATTCGTCCCAGCAAAACTGGCGTGCACGATGATGACGGTAGGTTAAATGATTGCTGTTATTGTTATTGGTGTATAATTAATTGGTCTCAATGCTAATAGTCGGTAACTTACACATTAAAAAAAAGTACAGTGGTGTCACTATTTCATTTACGGGAGCAACTCATGCATCTCTGCTGTTTATCTACGTCTTAACTTTGTAACATTTGTAACAATACGCTGGCTTGTCTACTTGCACTGCACCAACACCAAACATTTTTGTAATGTACAGAGAGAGCTCTGTTCATTCATAATAGACTTTGAGAAGAACATTTTTATACATGCAAAGCGCATCAGTTTCATCTCATGTCAAAGTCAAGTCATGATTCGGCTCATCAGTCAGTCAGTGACTCACTTGGGGGAAGCAAAAAGTCAAAGATGGGATGTGCCTCTATATCGTCATCATCATGATCAGCAACACTACCATCCCCAATTCACTTCTTCGTGTGCATGTAGACAACTCAAATTTACATATTATTACGCCTTAGTGATGTGATAAGGAACATCTACTAATACTTCAAATTTACTCTCTATCCCAGTACTCCTTTCTCTGCCGACATGACATACAAACAGAAATGTCGATGTACGACTGTATTAAGTTAAAAGAATAAATAAAAAAAAAACGGAAAAGAATAATGAACATTTTTGAAAAAAGATTGTTTGACACGTCACGTCACATTAGGCAAACATCTCCACGCCTGTGTGCACTATACTTAGGTATATTTATTTCCAACCGTCAATCTCTTTGAGGTTGTACAAAGAGACCCAAGAAAAAAAACTCCATTATTTTTATTAACCACTTAATTTAACCTTCGCATTTCTAGTGAGTTCTGCTCATATATACTGGTACTTGCTATTCAACAACACCGAATGAAATCAGTGTTTAAAACCAAATCAGGACTGGAGCGGTGGTAGTATACCTAGTCTTTGTGCAAGTTTTAAAAAGGGGATACGGTAATGATGACTTGATTACTTTTGTTTTCAAGGCAAGTTCTGTCCCACGATGACACTCTTGTTCTCGTGGTTGGGTAAAAATTGACTTAAAAACAAAATTGCACAATGAGTTAATCATCTGGAACAGCTTCCTTTACGTAAGTATGAACGGTTGCAATTAAAATTTTCCAGAAGGTATAAAGTAAACCAGGATTTTTAGAATTTTTATTTGTACAACTTACTGGAAGCTAATAGCTTGAATAGCTTGAAAACAAAATAGTGGAATTTCATTGGAATAAACGCGTTTTTACTCTGGCATAGTGAAATTTTTAGTACAAATGCTAATTCTATGCAAGGGCTGATAAATGTTTGAGAAAGCTGGAAAATTAATGTTACCCTTTTCATACGAGAATCAGAGTGCGTGCGTCTGTAGGACTTGAAGGGTGGTGGTGGTTGGTCGTTGAATAGTGGTTTAATCATTATCGTATCAGTAGGATCATTACTATATTCATCAAAATTCATTTTTCAAGAGATGTTTTGAATGGAAATGCTGGACTTGTCAGTGTCACACACTTCTCTCTTCACAATGGGAGTCTAAAAAGTAAAAAGCGTTCTATTCTCTCGGGTCGCCATTCAGTTCGTACTGTCTGATTTTTTATAGAAACGCTACCCAGTTTATGCACATAATATGAGCATATCACTTTAGAATTATGAGGAAGCCTTCTTTGTATATATCTCAGAAAGGACACAACCAACGAAGGGAATCATTTCCCTCGAGTTTCATCATAATGCACTTGAATAAATGTATAAATATGTTGTATTTTTTGTATCTTTCCCTGATGTGTGATGATGGGCAATGGGCATGTCTCTTCTCCCTGGTTATATGAAGAATGGACGAGAATGAGAAATGAAAGGAATGAGAAGACAAAATTTAAAATGTCAAATCGTGTTCTGTCTCTTCTTCTCTCTCGTCTGGCTGATCTTCTTCTCCTTATTTTCCTTTTGTTAAAAAGAAGACAGAGAGGAATGCATCAGTCACATTCAAAACTTACATTGATGTCGTTGATGATGGTAGTGGTGGCATGATGACGATGATGATACTTTATTACAAATGACGTTATACTCTTTGTCCTGCTGATGCTGCTCTCTCTCTCTCTCTCTCTGCTTGGCTGTTGAAGAGAAAACGGAATAGAATAGAGAACAGAAGCGCAGAGGACAACAAAACTATGATTGAGCGTACACGAACGAACAAGCGGGTGAGGCATATCGTGTCCGTCCTAAAAAACGAATCTTGAACAAACCAAGATCATCAAAACGACGACCCATCCATTCAACATTTCTCTTTCCGATTCTCTCTCCTCTTTCGTTTTCATATACATGCATAGTCAATAGTTGAACGTGACATCATTCATAGATTCATAATAGAATAAAATAGAATTTGCTGTGGTGGTGGTGGTAGCACTGGTGCTATCATCTCCTCAAGTCAAGCTCAAATGACTTTGGCGGTGAGCAATGGCAAACCACTGTCAACTCTTCTCTTTTGTGTGCGATGATGATATGATATTGGACTAGTGTTGCTGTGCGGACCAAGTAATGTGTTTGACATGCAGACACATTTACAAAGGCCGTTCATTTATGCAAGATGCTACATTGTTGAAGAAGATCGACGAAAGGCTATGGTTTAGCAGTTGTGTTTTCTCTGGACCGGCATGTATATGTATCTACTAAATAATAATATGATAGCCATATCATCATTCTTCTTCTTGTCTCTTGAAAAATGATGACAGGGTTTGTTCAGTGATGGGAATAGGTTATATATACACAGCCAAACACTCAAAAACTCATTCTTCCTATTTCAGCTTCCTTCCGTTTTCCAAGACTTACTACAAAACTAAGCGTCGTCACAAGAAAGCACGATGAAGCCAGAGTAGCGCGCAAATGCATTTTCTGGTGACATTCAGTATTTCCTACCATTTATTCATTTCATTTGTTCAAGTCCCTTATTATTGCCGTCATATATTTTCCTATATATTCTTACAACTATATAGCAATAATATATGAACGTCTATGATGACGCTCAGCTTGCTACTTGTACGTAATACAATTGGCCATGTCTGTTCGGTTACTTTAGTTTGCATGTTTTATGCATCACCGTCACACCACACAATAAAACGTAGAGAGAGATATGAAATGGTAATTTCGAGAGAATTTTCAATGTTGCTGGTTAAAATGATGTAGAATGAAAAGAAAGAAAAGTGTGGCAAAGAGCCTGTTTTTGAACTCTAAAAGGGAAATGGCAAAGTTTTTTAAAAGTAAAAATCATAGGTTATGTATATAAACATCCTTAAGGGTATTTGTGTAAACCGTATAACAAAAGTGTTATATGCCGGTGAAATTTCGGGGTTTTATACCGTTTCTATTGTAGTGTAAAAAAATGTACGTATGTATGTATAGGGAGACCGTGAAATATACAAACAACATCCCCCACCAACAACAGCAGCGCAGAGAGAGGACACACAATTTTGAGAACACGCATTTGGATATCGTCGTCGTCGTTGCAGGACTGTGTGGCAGAAGCGTCACACTCAGAAAAATACAAAAGGAGATGGGATCCGGTGATGAATGTCTTGAGCGATGTAGCCAATCATCTGACAATGGTAGCCCCTATTTGTCATTTGTCAACTTGTCAGGTTTGAAAATATCTAAGGGACATATGGAATATACCAACCCAGTAGAAAAGACGAATGAACGATGATGCTAGCTTGGGAGATGTGATGCGCGAGGAGCAGTTGTGTGTATGGTATGCTTTAGCCCAGAACTTGCACTACACAGTATGGCATGTCACTGTGTTTCCCTCTTTTTTCTCTCACATAATAAGTAAACTAACTACGAAAACTAAATACGACATACACTTCCTCCTCTATGAAAGAGCGATACGCAAACTTAAACATTTTTTGAACTCCTGTTTAGTTTTGTTAGAAAAAAATGCAAAGATATAAAAAAATTGTGAACACGAAAAACGTAATATAAGTAGATATATGCATTATTATTACTTAAACAAATCTTATTCGCTTTATGGCAATGCATAATAATTTTGTGGGAGAAAATGGTTTTTGTTATGGGAAAAATGAACTGGGCTCTTAATATGAGAATCTGTGCAACTGATGGAAAATATGTGTAAGCGTGTATGTGTGTGTATATATGGGCGTTTTGCTCTTATCCTTTTTTCAAGTGTCCCAGAGGTGCAGTATTATTTAATATGGTTTGTTTCCCTGTTCTAGACCGAATCTGTTCTGGTTTCGTGATTTCCTACTCTGCTCTTCCAATGATGATGACGAAGGATGATAACAATTTTAACCTAGACACACTACAGAGTACAGTTGAAAATTAGCAGGGACAGGAAACCACAACAATCAACAATGAAGGTGACATCGACATGAAATATTTTGTAAAAATTTTCCTAATTAAAATTCCTGATTTTGCGATTGCAATACGACTGATATTTTTTTCATTAGCTCGCCTCTGCTGCTGAGCCGAGCCTAAGATACAACTTTACTCAAGTGCTAATAATGTACAGTACTATGCACAATATGATAAACTTTAAAGAAAAATATTATGTACTGTTTAACTTTGATAGAGCAAGTATAGTCTGATAATCTATTACCCCTTTGCATGGCGTAAAATGCCAATTTTTTAAACTGTACAATTGACTTACAGTTACAATACAAGTAGATACAAATTTATTGATATTTTGAGATGATCCATTGACAGCGTGTCAAACATGTCTGTACTTCATAGTTGAAAGTAGGTAAAAAAATATTTTTTATTAATTTAAAAAATTATATGACTTGCCATACATGCCTACCATCATAATGTTAAATTTGGGTTACATTAACAGCGTTAACCGTTGGCCCTCTCTGTACTATTACTGTGTATAACTTGCATAACCACATGCATTACAAAAAAATCGACGTGCGCCGCAAAATGTTTTGCCTCAGTGTGTGTAATTCTTTATTAATGAAGACGTAAGCGATATTATAACAGCGATATAAACTAGCGTCTTTATCTGCTCGTGTTATGAGACTTCGCATTCGCAGCCGACTAAAATTGAACTTTCACATTCTGTTCTTCTCCCTAACGCTTTTTTCCTGTTGGAAAGACGCAGATAAAGAAATCAGACAGGAAAAGCATCTGAGAAAAGAAGAAGAAAAAGAATCACTTTTATTATGCGTCTACCTTCTACAACAACATAATAAGGCATGTAGGCACATATGCTTCCGGACAAAAGAGATTTATGAGGTTTTATCGATTGTTACACCACCACAAAAGAATAAAAAATAATCATTCTTTCCACCTTTATTCATTTTGATAAGAATTATACAATATACCAGTCTATCTATCTCGATTTCAGAAACACACAAACACCAACTGAAAACCTACACGTTTGACAGTTGTATTGCTACCACAGCAAAGACTGCTTTTATATTCCTCCTTTCTTTTTTCCTACACACTACCCACGTAGGTGTATAACAGAATCAAGCTTATCATATCATTAGGTAATCTAAAAACTATCCCAAGTGTACACACATCAAAGATAAATGTAAGTATTTTACGTGGTGGGTATGTGGAAATGAACTTTGTACCCGAATATTGGTAACTTCAGGAAAAAAACTGAGAAAAGGGGAAGGGAAATGAGAAAATAAACTGTAATTATATCTGGAATCTTTGGAATTTGTACATTAACCGTGGCATGTCTTACTGTATTACGTATCGATAGTCAAAGTGAAGCCAGTAAATATGCAGTGAGTAGTGGTGGCAGTAAATTGTTTTGGGAAAATAAATAAACTAGAGAAATACATAATCAGGACTGCTATGCTTTATTACATGGAAAATCTTCCGGACTGGGAGACAGACCAAACCTATATGCTCAACAACAACAACAACAACACATTTAACAATTTTATGGTGGTTTAGGGTTTGTCTAACACAAGACAATTATGTGTACCGTACACGGTACTTCGACCAACTTACACACCAACATCATCCAACTGAGGATGATGATGATAATGAAATGTTGAAAACTTCATTTCTCCATACATTATTTTCCCCAATTTTTTTCTTTTTTCTTTCAGCTTTTTTATGTGTACCGTACACCGTACTTCGACCAACTTACACACCAACATCATCCAACTGAGGATGATGATGATAATGAAATGTTGAAAACTTCATTTCTCCATACATTATTTTCCCCAATTTTTTCTTTCAGCTTTTTCCTATTTGTTGTTATTGAAAGAAAGGCAAACAAGTAGTGTACTTTTAAGACTTAGCGGTGATGATATGGTTGCTTGTAAATACAATAAGGATATAACTTATAAATGACTGTATGCACAAAAAGTACCTACGAACATACACATTCACAAAAACAGTAAACCTGTCGACGAGAAAGAAATGGGATTGGTGAAAGAACAAAAGAAAGCTATAGAATGGACTTGTGAAGAGAAGATGAACATATGGCGCCAGAGAAAAAAACTTGCCACACTCACATAACCACAGAGAGAGAGAGCTAGTTTTTCGAATACCCATTAAGTCGCCCCCTTACAAAATCCTGCCACTCTCCTGTTATAATTTAAACCTGTGTGAGTCTTCATTGCAGCAACCAACAAACCTATATGTACCAGGAAAAGATGGGTATAATTTTCTTTCTTCAAAAAAAAACATGACGACGGACGACTAAAAACCGCTATTGTGTGTATAAGCCACCTTAGATCCTTCCCGGGTATATAGAAAAGTGGGCATTGTTTTCCTCCATTTCTGCACCGTATGGCATAATGTAGCACACACGAAGCTTTGATTACCGCGTACGGATTACACAAGACTATAGCAGCTCCCGCTCCACTACCAACGACGTCTTCTCTCTTTTTTCCACCGTATCATCATTTTCTCCGTGAGAACTAAAAAAATGAAGTAAGTGGGAAAAGGAACGAATGGCGAAAGCAAGAGAGATCATCGTCATCATCATCAACGTCTTGAAATCTACTTTTTTTCCTTTTTAGTTTTTCTTTCTTTTCTTTCTCTTCCGTCTAGCAACTCATTATTTACCCCGCAAAAAGGAAGGATGAGAGCTTTACCGTGTACGTTGTTGGCAAATCCGATTTTTTTTGTTTAAAAACGAAATGTTTTAAGTAATCAACCATGTCAAAAGTGCCTAACTTAAAACACTGTGTCGGGTGTACATTCACACATACCTATTTTTACACTCTAAAACTTGTGCATTTAAAAACCCATGATGGTGAAATATTTTTTTACATTTTGGAACTTGAACTGCATGTTTTTAAATATAAAGATATACAGAAATACCACGTCAATAGTACAAAAGGACAACATAAATATAGTTTGAGTTTTAATCGACATTTTATCTGTTTTTCTATTAATATCAGGTATAACAGTGACGAAATAAAAAAAATCGTTTTTATCTTGATGCTTTGTAATGTACACATGCATGCATGCATACACCAATATCAGAACAGCTAGTGGTAATTCGCTGATCCCAAGAAATGTTGATAAGATTGTGATCTTATTTTTTGCCGCACAGTATGTCCCACTATAATTCGTTCATAGTTGTATAGACTGTCTAGAATGCTATTATTATTGCTTTTCATTCCTCTTTCCCCTATTTACCAAATGTCGACATGAGAGAAGGAATAACATACTACCTGCTGCAGCCCCATATTCTTCGAGAGAGAGAGATGACGGGAGGGGCTTTATTTTTCTCGTTATTTTTTCTGTCTCATCATCTTTTCTCTGAAAACCTTCATTCCATTTTTCCATTTCATTCAATTCGCCTCACCAGCAACTAACCAAACACCGTCGGAGATTTATGAAAAGGGACATGTGAACGTTGAATTGAGATGGCTGTTGGTGATGATGAGGCTCATTGAACGCTGCGGGAGCACATCATGGGCTCAAGCGTTGATGCCATAAGTTGTATATTTATTCTACATTATAATTATAACAACATATCTCGCCCTATCACACTACTACTTTGCTGCTATAAGTTTGATGGTCTCTCTTCCCTAAACCAATATCAACATAGCCTCCTTGCTACACAGCAGTGTTGCATTGTGTATTATTCCGTTGGTTTTGATACTTTTCTTTTACAAAATGTCGTACCACGACAGGGCCTAGAATACTGCTTTAATTATATTTGAATTTTCCTAGCTTCATCTTGACAGGTAGGAAACGGTGAGGGAAAAAGGAAAGGACTTTTTTTGGTACTGCAAAGGGAGACTGGACCGTGAAGGGGGAATTTATAAGATTTTCTGCCTTGTCTTCTAACGTGGAAAGATAGTAAGCAATGTCAGTGGGTGTCATCCATTCTGACATCATAATATTCTTTCCCTCAAGTCTTCTAAAAATAGAAAAAAAAAATGCTAGCTGTTCAAAATTACACAAAGAGAGTATCAACGATTTTGGTTCCTTTAACAAAATGTAGTCTGATAAGTGCCCACAGGAACTGAACGGGAATTTTATGTACTCTGACACACAGGAACATAATTTCAAATGGGTAGGTATAAAATAGTACATTTCCTGTACCGGAACATTTTCACAAAGTACAGACGGACACCCAGACATACAAAAAAGTGTCTTGTTGCAATTGTTTGAATGAGAATTGTCAGAGTCGAGAGTATGCATACATGCATCCACTTATTTATTGTCTACCTATCCCAAATTACGTACTTTTTAGACCATATGCTCATATAATTTTTTATTTCCCTTACACATTCTGTCCGTCAAAAAGGCCTAAAAAAGTGAGTGAGTGTGTGCATAGCATGTACATCATATAATCATACAAGCATTACTTACACAGGTTAAAGTGGCAGCTGAGCTGGTGAGTTACGAACAAAAAAGTTCAGAGTTACAAGGAAGGGTGTAATGGTAGTGGAAAATGAGTGTAATTTAAATGTAATCAAAATCTCATTAAAGGTTGTCTTACCCACATCACCATGTTTGGCAGTAACACATCATTCCACCCGCAGCGGATATTACAGGAGAGTAGGAGTTGTAGAAAGCACAAAAAAACCCTTTCATGTGGTAATAGACAGGTTCCTTCACAGCTATACATACATACATGGCAGTGCGGTGGCGGCGTCGACGACGAATGGCAGCAGCAGTTTGCTTGTACTCTAGTAAAACTGGCTAATAGTAATTGAATGGTAAAAATCAAATCATACATGCATGATATTCCGCAACTGATTGCTTCACTGGCTTACCATTTTACCATTCCGCCCCTCATCCAAATATACTAATTTTTACCTGTGCTAAACGTGTACACATCCAGCAAGGG
>JAHZNB010006693.1:0-23213 GCA_027744295.1 Callyntrura guangdongensis | reverse complement strand
ACCAAGTCATTAGGTATCATTTTTTTGGTAACCTACACGTACAACTGAAGCTTTACTTTACCCACTTATGCTAATACTTACCTTCACCAAATCCTCAACAACGCCAGATTTTCCATCTTCCATTGTAAAAGTACCTCCTGCCGTCATTTGTGCTCCAGGTCCCGCATACGAAGCAAGTATGTCGAGAAATCGATGCTTTAAAATTGTGGCTCGTACTTTCTTTCCGGGGAAAGTACGGAAAGCCTCTTCCAGAGGCTGCAGAAACTCGGTCACATCATCCCACCTCCCGTCAACAATTAATGATCTTAAGAATATCAAATCTGGGGAGGCAATCACCTCGTTTACGATACTCGTCTCGCGTTCTAATTCTACCTGAGCAGACGTCAACCCCCGACTTGATAAAAATTCCAAAAGTAAATGAATCACATCCGATTCCGAAAGGAAAAGTCGTTCGGTATCCTCTACACTATTTCCACCACTACCCCCGCCGCTACTACTGCTTCCACCCCCACCATGTAAAGTAGCCACAATGCCGGCACTCGAATTGGTTTGGTGATGCGGCGGCGGATGATGGCCGTATTGGCTGGAGGAAGACGCAGACGAATGGGGAAGCATTCCTGCCATCATTTTTTCACGTTCTATTGTGGTCAGATCCCAGTTTTCAATGTCCTCGTAAAAATTACTACTATGACTGTTTAGATTAACACTACCACTATTATTGTTGTTAATGTCGATATCCTTTTCTTGGTAATTTGACCGCTGATGGCGCTGGTAAAAATTCCTGTCTTTATCGTAGCCCTTGTCAGCGGCAGCAGTCAAGTCTTCGCAGCTTGACTGCGAATGTTTCTGCTGTGGTCGCTGCTGATTGGGAGGAGGCTGATAAAGGTCTTTGCCTTGAATCACTTTTCGAATTCTCTTCACTTGACATTTCAATCCATCCAGTTTCATTCGGAATACTGTACAATATAAAATGGCAGTAGTAGTACTGTAAGTAGTATTCTACGACGTAAAGAAGAATGATGATGAGAGGGTATGTTCCTGCTGTTGCTGATGATGAAATGATGCAAAAGCGTACTTCCTAATGATAGCTATGATGGTGATGACGATAACAATGACTAATGAGGGTTGATATGATGGTTGATGACAGTGTTGTAATGACGATGATTGTGAGAGGCAGAGGAGGAGCGTAAGAAGACGAGAAGAAGAACAGCAACAATAGCACAATGCAAAAATATATCTAAACTTGATCAAGTTACAACAATGGGAATGTCATATTGCACTCGATTCTATTATTACTGCTAAGCACTGCTTGACGGATTACAATAGACGACAGCACCAAAATCATATTCACGTTGTCAGCTACAATTCAATTGTCAATTTTTTCAAACGCCCAAGAAATGTTCCCCGTTCAGAAGTACTTTAATATATCTAGTTATTTGACAGAAATTCAGCGTTTTGTTGTACTCAAAGTCAAAAAAATACAACACACACACACTCGACGCCAGAGAGAAGAGAAATGTGCGTGGGTGTTTTTAAGAGGAAAATATAAAAGGCGATTTTTTACTCGAAAGCCGGATATGGATTAAGATGATGACACTGATGATACCTTAAAAGGAATCCCCCAACTTGATTTTCATTTCACCTAGATTTCCACGTTGCGACTGCTGCTGCGCTGTCTGTTATGGCTTGTAACACTTGCGATTCTGCTTGTGCACTGCATGCAAATCTGACTGGAAAGCGAAAGGTTGAAAAGCTGCGTTGCGCTTTTGCTACCTATATCTTTCGTCTGTGTTGGTTTAGATTTTTTTTCTTTACGAAAAAATGTTGGTCACATAAACACTTTGACTTGTTATGAACAGTTTTTATGGGGTATTGTTGTTGATGTAGGAAGAGAAAGGAAGGAACGAGAACGTACGCACAATTACATGTCAGACCTAATCAAGTTGACTACACACACACAGTAAAACACCACAAAATGCAAGTCCACTTTAAAATGCATATTATTTATGAAGATGATAGAGAAACGTAATTAAAAACTGTAAACCCTCTTTTTCTATTAAGGTTTATGGGTTTAGAGAGAAAATCTCTGTTGTGAATCAAGTTCATCATCCGAGAAAAACCGTTTGTCGAAAAGAAAACGGCAGGATGGTTCAAGTAGGAACGTTGTTGTGTGTGTTTTAGGGTAAGTACTGTAATGTGATTAATAGTAAAAAAATGCGTTATCATTATCAAAATAATGGTAATATGTGTAACCTTATTATTGACATAATGCAGAGAGAATGCAATCCAAGAGGCAACCAAACTACATTTTCTGATTCGGGGGATGAGTATTATTGCTATTATCCTGCCCGCTGCACCGTGATAGCAAAGGTGGTGAACACAAAACGAGACCGTGTAAAGTCATCATTGTGAAACTTGTAACCAGAGAGAAAGGATGAGGGAGAGAAGAAGAAAAAGAAGAAATACGGAAGGAACTCTTATTGTTCTCAGGTTGACTGTGCCTCTATTTAGCCTCTTCAATTCAGTAGATCTCTCTCTCTCTCTCAGCTCGCCGTTTGACGGTGTCTAGTCTACCGTTCAAAAAAGAATTTAATTTAACTGCAAAATTCCTCTTTTCATGTAAGAAAAACGCGAATTTCTCATGAAGTTGAGGGGAGATTTTGCAGATGTTTTTTCTTCCCTGTTAACACTACTGAACTTTTGTGATGTTTAATGTTTCGATTTTACGGCTCTTCTTTTTACACATACTAACACACAGCGCGTCTTCCCACTCTTGTGCACAAGTAGCGAGTAGTAGTGTCTTTCTTTCAGATGCTCCTTTGCTGCTGTTGCTGCATGATGTTGATGCTGATGATGATGAGGATGATCTCTCTTGTTGAATGACTTTTGGTGGAAGATGAGGATGATAATACTGTTTTTCTGTTGTTACTCACTCTATTCCTTCACGTCAAGACGGAGAAGAAGTAGAATGAGGAAAAGGAGAATGAAGATGATCTCACGGTTCAGTTCATATTTTAAAACGGTTATTCCTATTGAAGCCTTTCGTCTATATAAATGTTTATTTCTGTTATATTGTTCCTTTTAAGCAGCCACGAGTAGTGGTAATGGTAATAGTGTTATCATTACACCACCACACACCGGTAGCATTGTTTCAACAGGGCATCTTACACGAACGAACCCCACGAAAAAATGTGTTGACTACACATACTTACAGTAATATTATTAATAATATTCAGAACAAATCTAATAATAACAACATTAAAGGTATCTATTATTACACATATGCAACTTTAAACACCGATAATCAACCAGATAGTGAAACGGGTTTTTATATTTACGTATTATTACTTTTAAATCATTGAAACACTTGTTCTGCAGAGATGAAGAGACCTTTTTCGATAGCTTATGTATCTCCTTCCTTATCTGCTTTCTAAATGCATATATAGACATTACTCATTGGTAAAATTGGTTTTCAAAACAGTGTATGATTTTTTTCCTGTTCACACAAAAATGAATATTCAGTACATTATTATGGTTTCCGTACTGCACAAAACGCAGAACGCGTAGCGCCTTTATGAAAAACGCAGCAAGCAGGCGCAGGCACCAGTCTTGCGTGCCATACCGGTCAGCAGTGCAATTCAATTATTTTTATAGGGTATAGAGACTGTAGAGAGGAACGTTGATGATGACGACGATGATGAATAGTACCTATCTTAAGTAGTCCCTTCACTTTAACAATAGAAACAGTTAAAATAAAAAGTTGATTTGGCAAATCGAACAATCTACTATTCGCCTCCTTCTCCTCCTCCTCCTCCCATCATCTTCACCATCTTTGTTATTATCCACTCTGCTAATAAACAGAAAAGCAAAGTTAAGTTGTAGTAGTGCGATATGATCATTCTTTTTTATTTACCCTTTTCATTTCTCAGTTTAGGTATGAGTGGACGCATAAACAAGCTCTGTACACAGGCACGCGCGCTCACAGACACACACATTCACGCAATAGTTCAATAATTTATCATCTTTCATGAGTTAAGTTAAACGTGTTACAGTACGCTAGTAATATTATAACGTTTTTCTTTACATTCCTCATTTTTACAAATCGTTTTATCAGTTTGACTATAAACACACATACCTCGAGGGTATAAAAATCTTTTTAGTATTCATTTTCATTTCATTAATATTAATTATTACAAATCAGAAAAAAAATGTTGCATATTAGTTGTTCACAATAATTGACAGACAGTGTGCCTTGCAAACCGTAAATCTAGCTAGGAACTGTGTATTATGCAGGGACTGCCTTTTCGTCAGAGATATTTATCACCAACACACACGATCAGTTTCGTTAGCTTTACTCTCAGGTCATTTTTAAAGCCACACCAACCGTACAATCACCACACTCGTTCGTGTGTCTTTTGCAGTTGTTGGCAAATTGTTTAGGAAAATGGAACAATACTTCTTGCTAATGTTGATATGATGATGCTACAACTATTTATCTGTGAGCACATAGGCATGTCATGAGTACGTTTACTACTTTGTTTAGACAACAAACTTACTACTAACTGCTGTTGCTGCTGCTGTACGGTAATTGCAACATTTTTATTGCACTTGTTCGCACTTGTACTAAAAAATTAATTGCCTTTGCGCTGCTGCTATATTACTACTACACACATGACTAGACAACACAACACGACCACAGCAGCACATATGAGTGTGGACACTTACGGATTTTGTTTTCGGTATTTTGTAGAATAATAATAATAATAATAGTAATAAATTCGGCTAGATTGTGCCTTACATTTTGTCTGTATCTCTGCTGATAATCTTAAAAGGATGAGAGCTGTCAGTATGTAGTAAGATTTTTTTGAGATTGTAAATACATATACAAGAAAACAAAAGAAGAGTAGTGTGTGGAGTTCCTTATGGTAATATGCATACATGCATGATCATCATCATGATGATCTTTCCTGCCAAAACAGTACTTCTCTTGATATTAAGTCGAGAGTTGAGACTGAAAGGATTCTTGTCCACAGCGACAACATTGTAACAACAAAAATAATAACTCGGACGAAAAGATACACAAGTGTGTCTGAAGAAAAAGTTGGCGATATAGTATGTACAGAAAATGTGTACACGTCTAGGTAGATAGTTGTTATTTTTGTTATGCACGTATCCTTGCAAGTCGATAGCACTTTTAGTTTTTAGCAGAGGGATGTGACAGGAGCAAGCATGCATGCATGGTATTGACGTTACTGTGTAAGTTTAAGTGGGAGTAAAGGAGTAAGTAAAGGAGAAAACAAAAAGGGAAGAAGACGAGCAGCAGCGGTGCCATGCATTTTTGTTGGTGTCGGGTATCCACCCGATTTCTGTGAAAGGCTTTCCTATACCAACTTTACGAACCCATTTATGCATATATTCATATATGTGCTAATATATTTACACATATGTATTCTGTATTGTACCTCTTCCTTGAGTGTGTGTCTCTCTCTCTTCAAGACGCAAAATAACGCAAACAAAACTTTTTATTTCTTTTTGAGTCATCATAAGGCCAGGCAGGAGCATCGTCGTCGTCGTCAATATCAATGCTGCTCACGAACGCCGAACGACCCGTGCCAGCTTGCCGTAGCGTGTGCTGTTAACATTAGCAATGGTACAAAGCAACCTAGACTATATGATTTTGATAGGAAAATGTATACGCGTATTATTGCACATTTCTACGTGATATGACATGATCTGATACGCCATGCACATTAATGTTTTTCGAAGGAAAAACAGTGAGAAGCAAAGAAATTTACTAAGATGTGATAGTCATATGGCAATGCAAATGCTTGTTTAATTTTGTGCCATCAGCAAAAAGTGAGTAACATAAGATAAGACATTTTAAATATACCGTGAATGCATCCATGTATGTATCAAGTAGTAGGGAATTCTCAGTCAGCGGAAAAAAATGTGTTGATAGTACTGCATAATAATTCCTGGTGCTATCAAAGCGGAGCATCAGCCAGAGGCTCTCTCTCTCTCTCGCAACAACGACACCAGCGCAAGCCAAACCCAACGAATTATGCACTAACAAACTGATACCATTGTAATTTCAAGTAATTACCAAGTCCAAAGTGGAATCATGTACGATGCAATTTGCATTCTGATTGACTTGATTAAAGTCTTTCTCCTCTCCCTCTCTCTGGTCGCAGCACTACAAATACAGCCTTGTATATTCTGTATGCTGTACCCTTTTGCATTTATTTCGTTGTACGTATTTTTTAGGCGGCTCGATTAAATAATATTGCTTTATTGTTTCATGCATGATTTAGAAATTGCGGCAGAAAGAACAACGCAGATATCTCTGTGAGCCCAAATAAAACGTAATGCCATCATGCATCAGGGCAAATTTTGCAGATTAAAGCTTTAAAACATTTATGTAGATGACAGAGAAAAAAGCTTGCTTACCCATCTCATGCACTTAAATAAATGTGGGTTTACAACTATATCTAACTGTGCAGTTTACAGGCTTGCCAATCCCAAGTAAAGTAATACTGCTGCCGTAGTCATTGTGAGAGGTTTCAGGTCATCATCATCATCATCATGTCACCGAAACGTGAATTGAATGAATAACATGTTAATTGACACTCTTGCTTGCTGTGAATTATTTCTGGCTCCGGTCTAAAAAGAACATTGATGAGGTTTCCATTTGGGAAAGGAAGTGAAACCTTCAGAAATACTGTTTTTATCAGGGTAGAAAGTAGTGTTTATTTAAAGTAATAAATGACATAATTTGCTAAGTGTTGTGTACAAAAAGAACTGTCGTTTTTACCACCGCACCGAGTAGACGCCAGTTGGCCTGACGCAGTCATTGATAATAGTGGACCAAGAAAGATAATGTGCCAACATGTCAATTAGTGGTTCTTGACTGTCACACGAAGATGGTTTAGGATAACGCGAGATGTTTTCAATGTTTTGCACTAGTTACGTCCTACTAGAGCTGTCACTTTATTATATTAATGCAAGGTTACATTTACGATGACATCCAAAATATCCACATTCATCTCACTTTTAGCAAGACTAGTATATATTTTGGTATTTACAAATGACAAAGTACACGATTCATGGTTGAACTGATTAAAAAAGGATGCTTCAAGTTTGAAAGTGTTTATTCATAGAAAACACAAAATGTGTAGCATGTTGGTAACCTAACCACATTTAGCATAAAAGTGTACCGTAGCGGAAAGTATTTTGGGTATTTAACCAACCTTTTACCTATATTTGCATTTTTATCATTGCCACAATGATTATGTTATGATAATTTTTTTTAGATAGGTTCTCGAGAGGCTAATTTGTTTATATTTCGTATTTATTTATATTATATTTCGAATGAAAAGTAGCTCAAAAAATAATAAATTTGGGATTGTAAGGAGAGAAAAAAGTAACGTTGTTGCCGCTGAGTCATGAATATTAACAAACTATTTATATCAATTTTAGACAATATTGTTACAATATTACAAGTTTAGTGTTCATCATTTTACTTGCAAAATTGCTACGAATTGGGTTCATCGTGCATCGTACAAGGGTTTCATTCTTTTGTGGGGAATAGAATGCATCTAACCGCATCATCTTAACAATATCAAAAGAATTGGTCCATGTCCCTTGATTTGTTTTGCACATTACAATTACTTTTTGACAAGCGCTGTGGGAAGACTTTCAAAATATGCAAAATTGAAAAAGAGAAAAAATACAATTATCAATCACTCAAACATACGACAGTTTTGCTTGTATACTAGTTAGGTATACCTGCAGCGTCAAGTTCCAATATTAGCAGAAAAATCAGAACAAAAGTTTATTGCTTGTAAAAAACGTAACTGTCATAGATTTTGACAAAGTCATTTCATTATATTGGATTTTTGAGGCATAGTCATCAAGATGCCGTTTTTTTCACTTGCTTGCTTCCTGAGAATGAATTTAAAAAGACGAAAAATAATATGGTGCCCTGCGGTTGACAAAAATAATTTTGATTTCTTCATTGTAGTGATAGCTGTAACTGAATTAAATTATGCATTGTGTTAGCATATACAGCTTGTGAATATAATGGAGTTGGCTCCTACTAATTTATTAGTAGATAAGCAAGCAGACCATAGAAAGATTCCCGTTGGTTAATGCATACGCAACCACGTTAATGAAATACCATTTCATAATTTTTGCAGTGTAAGATAACCGATTGCAACTTTTTAATTACTCTGTATACAAAAGTTAGCGTAGTCAAACACTAAAGATATTTGAAGTGATGCGCAACTGATGACTTTAAAACAATGCTGAAAATACAATGAAATCTCCTTACTTCCAGCAAATACGTTTATCATACACTCAACTCAACATAATTGATGCTGCGTGAGTATGGATATATTGATGAATTTATTGTATTTACTTGCTTTCTGTGCACTTTGCATGTGTATACTGTACATTTTATGTTTATGTGAATGAGAATAAGAGATATTTACTGAAGCAAGTCCACCTTGAGGTGCAAGGTTCATCAGAAACTAAGAACTCTCTCCATGTTGACCTTCTAAACTCAAACGTATCAAAGGATGCGATTCCTCTAACAAACTATTCAGAACCGGCCATCATGATCATTTCACAATTTGGTCTTGCCTGCAAAGTATATGGCAAGCAGAAAAACATACTACTTTGGTTGGAAGTTTAATTTACGCCTAGTAAGATTTTAGTCGTTGTTTTATTTCGATATATTCCATTCAGTATCGTTTGTATTTTGTTGGTCGGTTTGCGTCCTAAGTGGGTTTCGTGCACCTTAAATTATGAAGCTTCTTCAAGACAATAAATTAAAATAAATACAAATAAAGCGTTTTTTCAAGTGACCTTGGGCAAAGAAGTGTGCAACGGAAGTTGCATGTCATATTAAAATGAAAAGTGGTGCACCAGAAAAAATACCACTCAACATTTATCGTTGAATTCAAAATATTACAAAATAATTCCCAGTTGTAAAGTAACGCAACTGCTCGCATAACCTTTACGCGTAACGATATAATAGTAAAAAAAAAGTTTATTCTTGCGATTGCAGAATGCAAGACCTTTATTGTCACAATCATGGTTATGTACAAACGTTACGTGTAATATTCTTACGTTGGCGTCAGTGAACTGTAATAATGACAAAGAATAACTTCAAAAGTTCTTACCTTCACATATAAAGTTTTCTATATAAAGTGCTACACCAAATAATACTTCATTGTACAAACAAATACTTTGTTGCATAAAGGGTAATTGGTTCCTATATTATTTTATTCCAGTTAAATTTAACCTTTTCATGCGATTCGTCACAAATATAACATTCTTACTTTGTTACATCGTTAGTCGGTACATTGTTTAAATCTAATAGTGTATTACTTTTTTGTTTAAGACTGACAATTTGATAGTTCACACGACCATGTTCGTGTTCGAGGAATTTTAAACACAACCAAAAACTAAAACGTAAACTAAACATCGCATAACCACAGCGGATGATTTCCCAATTACAGTCATGCAACTTAGAAATTAGTAAATTAGTAAAACCCATAGTAAGTTTGCAGACGTCTGACTGCTAACCATGTTGTTCGAGAAGTTTGCAATTGTATAACAGGTGCGTTTACATTAGCATACTATACCTGTCTACAATTTGTACATGCCGACATTGTGTTGCAGCGATAGAAAGGCCAAGGCAAATATCGTGCTCCTCTCGGCGTTCATGTGGCGGCGCAAACTGGTTAAACATAGTACAAAAGGGCCATGTTCAGATCAAGAAGATGAAGTGAAGATTTACATATTTGTCGATGCCCTTGGTTGCCTTATACTTTATATAATAAATTCAAAGCCATTTTCGCAGGCACGTTTATCGTATCCATCAATTTTTATTATGAAATGCATACCTACGTCAAGTTTACATTGTGCCGTACGTTCATTGGAGAACTGGCCTTTTGATGAAAAGCTGCTAAAATAACTGTTCTGCTGGAAAAAAAATTACATTTACAGATACTTCAGTTTGAAAACAAAATCCTCATAAATAAACTTCAAATCAAACTATGGAGGTGATCACACAAATTGGTCCATGGGATCAGGACCATCCTGAAGCGTCAATTATAAACTTGGCTGAAAATGTTCGAAAAACGTTGTCTGGTAAGATTTCAATAACTTGAAAAATGGAGTAAATTTTGTAACAAGTCAATATCCGGGAGGATGAGTAAAACAGCCATCTCCCTTCAACTCTGAAGAATGTACCGGTTTCCTACTTCGCTGTTTACGAGTTAAGGACTATAACGTTGAGAATGCTGCAAAGAAACGTTGCACGGTCTATGGAAGCTTTGCGTGACATGGTGGACAAATTCCAGCCAAAATTATACAGGGATCTATACTTAAATGGAATATTTACGATTTTTAAGTCGAGGGATGACAAGGGAAGACAAGTACTTGTTTCTCGAATGGGTAAAGCGACACAAACTGTCACACACATGAAGCGCCTGCATATTTTACACATGTCATGTGGTCAACAAGCTATCATCATGAGATGTGTCACAAAAAACCACGCAGTTCAGTACACGTGTTGTTTAACTTCTCATAGGTAAATGGGATCCCAAAGTTTACGATTTTGATGAGACCACCAGTGCCGCTATGCTTCTATTTGGATATGCGATTGGACAATCGGCAGAAACACAGCGAAATGGTGTTGTATTTGTTTACGATTTGACTTCTTTCGGGATGCGTCATGTCAAAGCTATGAAACCGAGTCGATTAACACAGCTTGTTCGCATGATGCAGGACGGGGCTCCTGGAAGAATAAAAGGAATTCATCTCGTGTTTCACCCAAGAGTTTTTGGCATCATATATCAGTTGGTAAAGCCGTTTCTCAAAGAGAAAATCACAAACAGGGTAATAAATGGTTTACTCTTAAATTATATATGTGCTACCCACTAATATTCAATATACGATGATGGGTAGAGCGATTTCAAACAGGGTTATTAATCAACACGCTCACTAGGTGCACTTCCACGGGGACGACTTAAAATCCCTGCATAACCACATGAATCCAAACATACTGCCGATCTCGTTGGGAGGGACATTGGAAGAATCCAAGGCCATGGATTTAGAATTACTTCATAATTTAATTGGTGACGATGCCATTCATAAAGGTAAACATGATGGGTTATTTACAACGAAAATATGCCTAGTTTATTTGACAGCATTGTCACTGAAAGTTTGAAAGTGTTACAACAAGACATAATATGAGTTTTTTTCTGATTTCAGAAATAATGACTTATGGCATTCCAACGACATAATTAATTATTTGGAGTGTGTACCTTTTATAAGTAATACAGAGACTGACATCTTACAAAAGCCAACATCGTTCTCACAATATTTATTATTACTGCATAAATTACAAAACCAGCAAGAGAGCCTTGGCAGGGGTCAGCATAAGAACTACGGTCGGTCAGAACAGAATTGTAAACCTTGAAGAAACAGTAGTTAAGGAAATGACAAGTTTTATACGGTTCTATACCAAGGTTCCACAATTGGCTCCACCCATCACCCATGTCAGCAAGTACTCGTGTCAAGTCATGTGTATATAAATCATAGAACATGTTGATTGATGCATTATTAATGTTATGAGGCTTTTTGATAAATAAAACGAATAAAATCAAGTAAACTCTACAAAATAAACAAGAAATCTTGTACTTAATAACGCTAATACCTAACTGCTACCCGTTATTGCAATGCCACCACCGTCCGCTAGTACTTTGGATCGTGCTAGTGTCAAGGCTAAAGAGAGGGCTGCCGTAAAGGCATCACGAGCAGCAGCCGCTGGTATAGCTCTACCAACCAGAAAGAAGCGAAGTGAGCTTAACAATAATTTAGCAATAAGAACCTTAACAGCATAACTTCATTATCAAAAACTATCTACCATCGCATCACAGCTACTGTTGTACAAATAGTTATTGAGTATATATTTCAAAAGTTGAAATATTAAATAGATGGATGGCAAATTCTGAGAGAAAAGCTTAAGAATGGGACACTCGTCACCTCTATAAAACAGGCTGGTGGGGCGTGGCGACCCCAATCGGCGTCCAAGCGAAGGCGAAGTACCACTTACGCTCTGAAACAACATATGGCAGATATTGCTGTACAAGTGGCACAACTTGATTCCGATTTTAGCAAAGCGGACCCGAAATTGGTTTCGGAGTACAATAAAGTGGCTCAGGAATTGCAGAAAAGGAAACGACAGGAGAGACAAATAAGGAGAAAGTTGATAAAAAAGCAGAAAAAGTTGGAACGGGAATTGGAATACCTTAACTTTCCAACAATTTTAGTTAATGTTCAGCACTTGTAACTGTTCAATTTTCATCGCGCCCTAGTTTTAAAGTTTAAACTCTGCCAAAGACCAGACCGTATTACATTCTTCTTTTTAGGGATGGTATTTTGATGGATTCTTCACCCCCTTTTTTCAACTCAATGAGGAGTATGCAACAATTTTCAATCAAATGGAAGTTGACATTTCCAAAGAAAAAGAAAACTCTATTAAAGAGACGTTTGTAGAGAAAGCAAAGCGATATTTTTGGCCGCCACGGTTAATAGGGCATTTTTGTTTTCGAACCCGAGGGATTTATCTGGATTTCAAAGAAATCATCCAAGACCCGTAATAGCTTTTCCTCTAAATTATAGGTTACAATGAAATCCTTCTCTGATTTGTTGTTGGTTGTACTTACATTAATTGCAATGTCACTTGCGTAACATTTGTATAGACCCCACACACCGCCAGAACTTATACTGGATCAAAGAGTTGAAGCTGTTACACTATTTGTTGCTAACGAAGCCATCGAAGAGTCAAAAGTGCCGTCTGAAGAAGAGGGTCACCATGCACAACCCAGTGTGGCGGAATTGGCGGCTGAAGAAGATCATCTTCAAGCGTTATTGAAAGCTGTAGACGATAATCCAGATCTTACGCCAGAACAAAAAGCTGCAAAGAAGAAAGCTTTGCTGTTTGCATTCAAGAAGAGAAAGCATAAATCCCTCTTACAAATGCAAGTAGCAAAAGAAATGCACTTCAAAGCAATAAACAGGAACGACTTTTATTTTGATGATCAGGTGTGGAAGTGGTGGAAGTAGAACAACGATTTAGTTAATGGTGAAGTAACAAAAAAGTTTTTATGGTAGACAGTTTACATTGTTTTTAAATATACAGAGGCCTGGATTTTTCAAGAAAAACCCGTATGAGCGTGAAAAATATTACTACGACACCAAATGGGTAAAAATAGTAAATTATGACAAAAAATTCTGCAGTATTCCAGTTCTTGGTCAATAGGGATTTTTTTTACTATGTTGACAGGATGTGTGGAGAATCAAACGAACCATTATTTATTTTCCGCACGATTTTTATTGGTAATGCCGTCCTCGGATTGAATTCGAGGACAATTTTCTCGATTTTATAATCTAATAAACTATTTACTTTAATTATAACCTTGAAGTACTAGATCCAATCTTGGAAAAAATAAGAAATATGTATTATTTATGTATTTGCCTATACATTTCAAAATAGGGACGAACAACTGGCACTTTTTTTCCCAAAAGATAGAACTCGCCCGCAAGATTACTATCTTTACGATCCCAAATTAGGCGCATATCGGATCGCTGGTCAACCCGTACCCCCGAATTGGAGAGGAATAAAACCCACCGACTTTTTCTTTGATCATAAATATGGTAGATGGGTAAAGAAAACCAAAGCTCCAGCTGGGGTATCGCCATACTTAGATAACAACGGTGAGCGTTTCTGCATCAACAAAGATAATGACACGCCGGACGACTTTTACTTTGACTTTGAAACACAAAAATTTGAGAAGAAAACTGATGGGAAATACACGTATGACTCCCTGTTATGGGCATGGAAGAAAACAGGTTCTGGAGGGCCAAATAAAGGGTCCCTAAAACCGTTGGATTTCTACTGGTAATAAATATCGTTTTATGATGTAGTCAATTTGTTTTCGTTAGGTAGATAGAATGTTGTGCTATACAAGTTTCAAGGGTTAATCTATACTTTTGCATTGTGGACATATTATACAGGAATGAAAATGAACATGCGTTTACCAAGAAGGATGCCCCGTCCTCGTTTTTCGCTTGGGATGGAAATAGCAAATTTTTTCGAAAAAAGAAATCTCTTCATGGAAAGTTTCATCCGAAAAATTGGACTTGGGTAGATAAAAAGAAGACCTGGGAGTTAAAAAAGTTTGCGTCACGTCACAATTTGATTAGTGACAGTTTGTACTGGAGACCTGACAGAGACTATGTATACAGTAAAACTAACACCTGCGAAGACGCGTTTGTTTTAAGCATTATTTTACATGTAGAACAATGGACATTTTTAATTATGCATAACATTGCTGAATAAATGTTATGTAGGATAAGCCATGGCTGGAATACGTTGGTGGCTACCGCGATTACCACATAGAATACGATTATGAACGACTCTCTGATGATGATCCAGGTGTTAAACTTGTTGGACTTGGGTAGATAAAAAGAAGACCTGGGAGTTAAAAAAGTTTGCGTCCCGTCACAATTTGATTAGTGACAGTTTGTACTGGAGACCTGATAGAGACTATGTATATAGTAAAACTAAAACTAAAACTTGCGAAGACGCGTTTGCGTTTGATTTAAGCATTATTTTACATGTAGAACAATGGACGTTTTTAATTATGCACAACATTGCTGAATAAATGTTATATAGGATAAGCCATGGCTGGAATACGTTGGTGGCTACCGCGATTACCACATAGAATACGATTATGAACGACTCTCTGATGACGATCCAGGTGTTAAACTTGTCGGTCCAGGAGGGAAGGTTTTAGGAAAGACAGACGGAGATGGAAGTAGCAAAGCTGGAACCAAAAAAATCCAATTTTCAACCTCTGAGCCTACACTTAAAGTCACCGGAAGCACAGCTGCGCCCGGAAGTAAGGGAAAAGAGGACAACAAAGGGAAAACTACTGAGGAGAGCGGGACAGTTGGTCCTGGAGGAAAACCAACTGGAATCATGAAAGGATCTCCTCCACAAAGCCAGGAGAACTTTGATTACATTGACACCATTGATAGGAAAACGTATGTTTGCTAACACATGTAGATACCATGATCATCATCATATCCTCAGTAACAAAAGTCAAAATACACACATCAATGTTAAAACCACAAATTGCTAGAGATTTTTTAATTTGTTTCTGAATTAGGCTGAAAATTACTAACCTCGGTTCGGTAATTAATGATACGGATATTCGCAAATATTTTGCATCTGTAAAGAAAATAGTGAGACCTAAGGTACCAGGAACAGACTTTGAAGAAGATTATGCGTATCTTAAGTTTAAAACTAATGAGGCTGCCGCAGCAGCATTGAAAACTATGAATGATCAACAAATACGAGGCAGAGAAATTCAGCTGTCGTATAAACTTAAAGCAGAGGATGAGACTGTTGGCGGTAATCGTCAGGAATCAAAAATTCCGAAAATACTGTGATGATATGAATAAGCATTTTGAATCTTGTTATTTTTACATAATTTTTCGAACGAAATGTAATTATAAAACCTTAAGACGACCCCATTGCATTGGAGTCCTTTATGATAAAAATATATCTCAAAGTCAAAGAAAACAGAAAATAATAAAAATGATGTACTATGCAAAACGCTTGGGTAAATTGCTTTCCCCAATTTTACAGGAATGACAAATAAAACAGGCAAATCTATTGCATCTCTTTTATTAGTCGGTCCACAGTTTTTACACAATTTTAACGATGGTCAATATGCTGCTACGTCCACAACCACAACACCAAGCTAGTTGTGTGTAATGCTTAAGTAGTACACATTGTTATATTCATTCATTTCACACGAGGGGACTGAGGCTAGCAAGCTCGAACATTTGTTGTTGTGAATCGCGCCATGCGCACTCTAAAAAAGCAAGTGGCAAGTAAAAGTATGCACTCGTTTTTATCCATAAAAAACTTCATTCATCCTGAATCTTTTTATTCTAAGTATAAAGCAAGCCCAACCAAGCATGTGACGGATCAAGTATTTTCTCATTTATCTCGTTGAAGAAGTTGTTATTTCGTTGGTTAATTGTCTATACTCCATTTCAGTAATTTAAATTGATTTTATGAGTCCTACTTACTTAATTCCTTTCGCTAAAGGCTTTCAAAACCTTGTATCATCAAGCAAGGCTTTCGATTTGTAGTTTAGTATTAAATCAGCGATGGAAAATAGTATGAGATTGAACATTTATTCAGAACCATTGTTTCCAGCATCACAAATTAGCTTACCTTCCACACAATCGACGCAAACACAGGATACAACATTAGGAACACAACGTGAGGGTAAATCCCAGAAAGTTTGTCACAGTGGTGATGGCGCAAAACGTATGGACGACATTTGAGGATGAAGAATCAGATAAAGATTCTCAATCGTCTGAGTTCGAGTTCAAACTGGATAGCATGGTAATTAAAGCATCAAAAATGTCACAAGATTACTGTACTACCGGATGTCAACATATGGATAATGCGTTGTGTGGAGGGATACCAACCTTTGGGATTACAGAACTATATGGAGAGGCTGGAAGTGGAAAAACTCAGTTGTGCCTTCAGTTGGCAATCACCTCTCAGCTTTCCCAGGCTTGCGATGGTTTGAATGCAGGTAGTTTTATATTTTTATATCATCTTTAATTTACCATATTTTGTCAATTCAATGGAATCGATACAAATTATGAACATTTTTATAAACAACCTACAGGGGTGTTTTATATCTGCACAGAAGACGTACTTCCAACTAAACGTCTTGCAGAACTGGTCCAGTACTTCAAAAATAAATTTTCCGATGACCTACCTGACAACCCAATGAATCACATATTTATCGAGCACGTAACATCAGCAGTGAGTTACTTTTAAATTCTTGATAAGCAAAGTAACTTATTAAAATTGACTATCATGTTTACTGTTTTTACAACAACCCATTTTGTTAGGAAGAATTGATGCAATGTGTTGATGTCAAACTTGCTACTTTAGCCAGAAATAGTTCAAACAGGAAAATTCGACTTGTCATTTTGGATTCCGTTGCAGCCATCTTTCGAACAGAATTAGATGATATAGCTCAGAGAACGGAAGAATTGCGGAAATTGGCTCAAACACTTCATGAATTTTCGTACGACCATGAAGCTACAATTGTAGTTTGTAATCAAGTCACAGCAAGTCCGAGTGTAGACGGTAACATCGCGTCACTTGGAATGGCTTGGAAAAATATGATCACGACAAGGATTTGTATGACTAAATCGGAAATGGGGAATCGGAGCATGTATGTATGTTTCAGTCCTCATGTACCATCAGTTGCGGTTGGTTTTCAAATTACGGCTTCGGGGATTGAAGTCATTCCTCCACAATGACTATCAACATCATCATATTGAAGCAGAGATATGCATTGCATATTATGCAGCATTGAAGCGGTTAATTGACCATTGACCGAATTGACCGCGGCGATGATTGATCGCCTTCACAACAAATTTACTGAAATATATTCCAACTCAACTGTAGGATATAGAAAAGGAATTACTTTGATCTGCTGCTTTGGATTATGAGGTAAAGCCAAATCTTTCGTTTGGCGATTCTTTACTAAAAAGAATACTTTCACGTTTATATAAATATATTGTTCAAGCGTGTAATTTGGCAGAAAAATTTGTCCATATTTGTACATATCAAGTTTTTCTAGCAATAATCAATTCAGAATGAGGGTTGATTGTAATATTCTGACAGCTATGCACTTGGATCCAGGTTATGCCTTGTTGTCTGTCCAAAATACTTTGACATGCATGGAAGTGTTCAACATGATGGATATTCATCGCACCAGTAAAATCAATGGTATGTAAGTACTATGTATTATTTTATAAAACACTATATCGTAACCAATCTACGGGTTTCAAGCAAAAGTTATTGTGTAAACGTTTAAGGTTTGAGGTAACTTTTGTGTGTTCAATTAGTTTTTGATACTATTCTTTAGCGAAATGTTTGGTAGTTAGCGATTTATTGTCAATTGTCAATTACTGAATCAGTATTATAAAGAAACGTTGACTAAAAATTTCACCAGTCACAGCTTTGCTTATGAACATGGAATATGAACCTTCGTTGGTAGCTAGTATTTGTTTGATTGAAATATATCCCTTCCGCCACGACTTTGCTAATTATTGAATAGTGTGTCTTACATTTTAATGGAACTTTTCACTTCGCATACATAATTAGCTAAGGAGTAATGGAACGAGCTTCTAATCCTTTACTACGATTATGGATACTAAAATTTAAACATTTTTCATTTTCAGAAGTAGAAAACTCTTATCAAATTATTGTTATAAAACTACGATTATTATTTCCATTATTCCATTCTGTTTCCGTATTTTGAGCTTTTGAAAGGTTTAATTTAATGACAAAATTACATTACACGTATTTCTGATTCTTAAAAATAATAAATTTAACGTTGAATTTTGTTGCCTTTCAGATGTCCAGTTTTTTCTTTTCATAAAAAATATTACCAATCTTAATAGACTTGACATCGACGAAATATTCAATCTATTGGACGTTGATCATTCCGGCGAGATTGAGTTTGACGAATTTTACTTGCTTTTTTGCATTCTTATTTCATGCAAGGTAACACTATAATAATATAGCACGGTAATATTGTATTCTGTAGAAGCATTGCATTTTTATTTTTCATGCCGTTGCCGTTTTATTTTTCGTTTATTCATTCCGGTTATTTTCAGGATCAATATGAAAAGGAGTTTATTTATCGTCATTCTGCAACAATATTCCAACTTATTGATGCTGATGCTAGCGGGCAAATAAGTTCTGCAGAATTTAGCCAGATGGGAGTTCTTTTCAACTTTGATTCATCAGCCATAAAGAGAATTTTTGCTGAGTTTGATATTTCAGGGGACAAAAATTTAGACTTTTCAGAATTCCGGGTAAGTTTTTGTAAATAAACCAAACAAGGTTGTCAAAAATCCATTGTTCTTGATGATAATAACACATTGATATGCTGATTTTGTATAAAGTTATTCACTATGGCTTGTATTGATGAGGCACGAGCACAAGACACACGAGAGAAAGTGAAAGCTTTTGATCAGTATCGAGAACGATTGTTAACAGCGTTAGAACCTGTGTTGAGGCGGTTCGTTAGAACAGATGTAAGGCTTCTTTTCTGCCGAGTAATTAGTACATATTTTGTATGTATGGTTCAATTTTTTCATAACTGAAATTGTTTAGAGACTACCGAGGCCCAGAGAAATTGAAGATTTAGTTACTCATGTGCGTCATCCTTACATTCCTGGAAAAAAAGATTTTCGTCGCCACTTTAAGTACGGTGTGATTCGAGAAAATTTCAGAGATGCGAGATCAGAAGTAAGGGACTACTTTAAAGGGATAATAGGAAAATTTCCGTGCATTTTTTGCTTCTTTGGATATCTGTTATGCTGCTATTGGTATGTTTACAACATCGAAAATAAATTGTTTTACTATCAATTTAATTCTGTAAGGTTTACCGTTATCTTCTATTTCAGCTGTATAGAAGACCCTATGGTGCAATTTTCTGATGGGAAAAGTTGCCGTATGTGCAAATGCAAATGTCGGTGTTTACCTTGTTGGGGTACATTTGTACGCAAATTATGGACATGTGGTCACTGCATGTTTCCCTGTTGTCACTGCTGTCACCCTCCACATGTACACATTTCTCACGTCGCTCGACGAAAAAAAATTACACGGCCAGACAACCCAGTATTTCAAACTTCTCGAGTCTTCTTAGAGGATGAGAAACCAACGCTTCCAAGTGTATGTACCACGTCCAGAAATAGTAAAACTGACCCCAAGGAGGTTTTATCTACTGGAACGTCGTTTCCAAAAGGAAAGAATAATGACGAAACTAAGAAGAAACTACTGAAATGAATTGTACTGTATAAGGATAAGGGGGACCGCCCAGCATGATACCGCGTAGAAGTTAATCATCAATACTTTACTGGTTTTTGATAATTCGGTTTCCTCTTGTTTATTGTTACTTGTGAATTAGATCATTCCGAAATGTGTTTCGAACTTTCTATAACGGCCCTTCCAATATGTTACAATAACAAATAAGTTAACAAATTACACACTAACTTTTTATCGTTTTAGCTTATGAAAACTCATAAGATATAATCGAAAATAGTTAATGCTTTGTGCTCTTGATAAATGAGATAGTTACAAACAGACAGACGACAAAAAAGTAAAGTAAGTATCGATATACATTTGATGTAGTTAAAACCCATAATACAATACACGTTGCAGTTAAAAAGGAACAAATAAAATTACAGTTATCACAAAATGAATTTTACCTAAATACGTAATGTATCAACAGACTGTTAATCAAACAAGATCAAAATAAGAATATTTATTAATTAGATGTAACATAAATTAATACCAAGAACATGACCAAACAAGCAAGATGAGTCGGTATACATGCTCGCACGTATATAGTACAACCATAAAGAACGTAACACATAGGTACCTGTACATTAATTAATTATTGTTTACAAGTTATTTCTGAACTATTGTTTAACAACAAAGTTTGTCTTAAGAAATGTAACTAATTACCCCTCATCAGTAATATTATTCTAGTTATGCGTGTTTTCAAAGGGTAAAATTTTGCGTTGTGTTAGCAAACTGAACTTTAAAAATGAGCTTCCACACACGCGCCCACCGATTTTGACGTGAGATATCACTACATTAAAGAATACCTACAGCACAGTATTAATTACATTTCCGCTGAAGACGTCTTCTTTATGTTTTGTGAACGAATAACTCTATGTAACGGTGTTCCATACGATCCTTGTGCTGCAAAAAGAAAACAACCATGAATACACCGGGAATGTTTTGCTCAGATAACGTAACGAGTAACCTTAAAAAGCTTACTTTGGCCATGGCACGAGTCACGTCATCATTCGAGGTAAAATTAACCTTTGCAGTTCCGGACGGACGACCACTGGACTCATATATTATATGGACAGCGGTTGGGGAGAGCGGGAAAAAAAACTAGATAAATAAATACATACATAAAAATAAAATAAACAATAAATCAGTACATAGTGGCATAACATTCAACAAAACTAAACACTTTCATATTGTGAACATTGATAATTCTTTAATTCGTTTTATACCTTTCGTATGTCACTTTCATCAGCGCGATACGGGAGACCCCTCATAAGGACACAATGCCTCGTGTTTCCCTCATCTCCCCGACCACGCTTTAAACCTGGAAGCAACGGGGGCGGATTCATTGATCTATTACTACTACCACCACTACTACCCCAAGAGTCATAATTACTCCAAGAATCATTATCAAAACCTGTGGAAAATATATCGGGTTTACAATCATAAAATGCTAATTGAAGGCAGCATCCATTCTAGGTTTGACGTTTACTGTTAAATATCGCCTCACTTCTTCCTTTGCTGAAATATCGTGAGTGTGACTGCGACTGTGACTGTGACTGGCGACTTCCATATCTTGAATCGCTCTTATTACTTGGGCGATCATACGGTCCTGCTCTACTGCTTGATCCACGACCACCTCCGCCACCACCGCTTCTAGCCACCATGGAGTGCATGTTTCTTAGTTCATTAGGTGACACCGTGAATATCTCAACGTATCTAATTTAAAATAAGAATCAACAAATCAATATTGTCATTGGCAGATTCTACACCCTTATCCCCCTTTCCCAAGATGAAACATTTCAATCTCCCACCCTTGTTATAGTAGGAGGGGAGTTAATAAATTACTGAACATCTTCACGGCTTGCAAGGAGAAAGAAATGGGACGAAAATTATAATTATTACAAAATGATCTATTTCAGATTAGTACCCTTCTTGACCTCAACATATTTATCATCCATCCATATCCTGTGCTCTGAGCTCCATTCCTACAACATGAAGACCATCTGGTCCTACATTCATTAAAGTCTGAATTTGTGCGAAGTGCAAACGAAAACAACTTTAACGAAATGAAAAAACATCACGTTTAGTGCAGGCATCACCAAATTACCTAAATGAGGGATACTAAAAATACTAGTTGACACAGAACGTGAATATAAAACGATTTGTGAAGTTGCTTTAACGAACTCAAAAACTACTAACAGAAGGATGCTATCATAACGAGAGGTCAAGAAGGTACGATGGAATTCCCATTTAGCAGTAGTAGTTACTGTGCCGTATAAACACATACAAGAAAATATCACGAAATGGCACGGAAATCATTACTTAAAAGGAATATCAACATACGAAAACCAACAGTAAGTACAGAGAGGCAAGTGATATGTAATACGAAAGTACATACATATAAATACGGGAAAAGTTGTGTACTTTTGATGTAACAATATAAACATTATTCTTATCATGAGAAGAAAAAAACTTATCCAATAGAGGTATATTTTGATCTTGTAGAATCATAGTGGTTATACCGGTGTTTAATCATTTCTCTGTCTTTCCCAAGAGCCTTGTGAGCCTGATCTTTTGATGCAAACTGAACATACGCTTCTCCACTACTCCTTCCCATCCCGTCAACCATCAACTGGATCCCATTCGAAACAATCTCCAACCCTGCCCACCCACATAATAGTACACCAAAGTCTCTCATCATACGAAATTTTTAAAGTAAATAGTTAACCCCAGTAAATATTTACATTTAGTTGTAAATTAAATGGTCTCAATTAGACCATACTGATTTTAAAAATGTTCAAGTAGAATATTTCACAACAAGAAGTTAGCCTTATTTTTTCATAAAAGTAACGTACCATGAAAAAAATGCTGTATGTCCTCTTTTGTGCAATCATAGGGCAAACCTAAATAATAAAAATGGAAAATTTATGAGTTCTGAATCTAAAAGTTAATGTGGAATGGGATATTAAGAATCTTGTTTGCAGCGTTTCACCTCGCAGTCTCACAAATGTGTCACTTGAAAACGATCCAGGACTTCGTCCACTGGTAAAGGGTCCACTGTTAAACGTAGGTCGACTCCGCTTTAATACCCACTCCATTTCCGAACGCGTGATTTTGAAAACCTAATAAAAATAAAAATGAACGTGCAACTCGTAATTATCTTGACACTATTGAGGTTTTGAGTTACAGGAACAATTTATAGAGGAACAATTAAAAT
>JAHZNB010006692.1:0-37719 GCA_027744295.1 Callyntrura guangdongensis | reverse complement strand
GCGATGAGCAATGAGCACACACAGGATGTGAGATCCCTTTACTATTATTATTTTTCCAGCCGCGGCAACTCCATCATCATGATTATTACAATGCACACACAGAGATGGAAAAAACGAGGGAGCATTGACTCTGATTTTATTCATATGAATCGCTGACGTGTGGTGAGGAGGTGTGTGGTACGGTTTATTTTTTTTAATATTTTTTTTTACCGTGGCTCATCTTGCTCAATATTTACCACAACACAGAAAACGAAAACAAATCTTAAGGCATCACTAATACAACATCTTAAACAATGACGAATGAAGTAAATCTGAAAACATAAAAGGAATATCGTCGTCTTCCACTCGACCTGACGAAGAGTACTACGTGCTTCATAATTTTTATGGTCACCTATCAAAACAAGTGAAGTACAGATAGTAATGATAATAGTAATAATAATTATTATTAGAGACGAGAGAGTAAAATGTTGTGTTAGAGAGAATAGAGGAGACTGATAAGTCTTGCTGCTGGCAAGGAGTCGTAAAAATAAGTACAGACTACACGGGTATAGATTATGGTACGCGTAACTGTGTTGTAATAATGACACTGCTCAGGTTTTGGAGAATGATGTGGCGGGGAGCGGATGAGGCTCGTGGAGATGCGGCTACGCGTACGATACTACCATGGCCATGGAATAGGAAATGAAAGCACGTATTTTTATACATAAACGCGTAATATGCCTGTGGGACTTGTTTTTTTTTTGTTTCTTCCTGCTGCTGCTGAAGTGAAATGAAGAAAGAAACAGAACACATCGCCGAGGAAGATAAGTCCAGACTCCAGTGTGGAGTGAGGAACTGTACTCGTCATAAAAGGTAGCTGGAACTGCTGGAAGCAACTTTTTTTTAGATAGGTAAACAATGTACGACGGAGAACTGCCAGG
The DNA here is from genome assembly GCA_027744295.1 of Callyntrura guangdongensis. NCBI lineage: Eukaryota > Metazoa > Arthropoda > Collembola > Entomobryomorpha > Paronellidae > Callyntrura > Callyntrura guangdongensis. Next base: position 36,799 of record JAHZNB010006692.1, on the reverse strand, counting down.
ATTCATGAAACAAAAAATGACAACAGGTTGGTTAGCTGGACTGGCTGGTTGTGCTTCTTGATGTTGTTGAGTACAAGTACGCTCTTCTTTTTTATCTCTGATGAACACGAAGTTGTAAATTTGGTAATGACTGTTGTGTTTTGTTTAGTGAGCAAGACGACCTTGGATGTTCGTTGTAAGTCTGCTGGAGTAGTGTTGTTGTTGTAACAAGATTGTAAAGGGCCATTATTACAAAATCGGCGTGTAGAAGGGGCCTTCTTGTAGAACAAATGCATAATGATGACGGTGATGATGCATTGTCATCATCATTAACCTCACAGCGTCATCATCAATTTTCTCTCTATCAAGGAAAAATCGGAATCAGGCAACAGACAATAAAAGTGTATTGAAAGAATAATGACGTGCACTCACATACAAACTCATCATCGCTTTTACTACTTGGAAGAGTTGTTGGCTCTGGCTCCACCAAGACTCGACCACAGACCACAACAATGGAACATCAAAAAGTGCACTTATTATTAAGGAACCTTATTGTGTCCTTATTGGCTTTACATAGAAATATATATACATATATTCTCAAATGTCATTCTCAAAACTGACAAAGTGCTCTCGGCTCTTGAGAAATATGCCTAATGAAAAACCGCAACGCTTTACCACAAGAAAACTACATTACAGGAGAGGTTCAGGTTCCACTTGCCAATGCTAATAACGACATTTAGAAGCTGGGAAAGGCAAAGAAAAGTATGGCATGCGTTGCAGATGGTAATAAACCTGCTATAATTGCAGCAGTAGAGACGCCGATGAAAATGGTTGTATTGATACAAGCTGATTGAATTGGCAAGACTTTATAATTTGGCTTGTCAGTTGACCTGGTATCGCTATACAAAATTTGAGGTAATTTGGACAAAGTTTAATTTTTGACCCCCAAAATGACCCCCAGAGATGCCACTATCAAAGGCACCTGTGTGCCAAATTTGAGCTAAATCGGCTGAAGCGTCTGGCCTGTAGAGTGATGACGGACGGACAGACAGACAAATACACTAATCTCAATACATGAAATCTCAATAATGGAAATGTAATAATAATGGAAATACTTCACACTCCACTGCCCTAATTCCTCTATGTTCAATTTTTGAACATTGATTTGAAATTTCGTAGATACACGAAAAAACCGTTAAACCTTTCTGTATTCAGGCATTTTAAACTATTCCTATGAAAAATGGCTAAAGCAGTAAAAATCTTTACAGCCTTTTGTGCGTTCAAATAAATAACCAACTAAGAATATTACCAGGACAGGAGGTGGAACTATATTCATCCATCTACAATTCACCCACTTGCAAAATTTCAAACTAATCGGTACAAAAATAAGAGACGAAAGACTACACACATCTTCCCACTTTTCCATAAGCTCAACATTCTTGTGAGTGACGTTACAAATCGTTCTCTCAACTTGCCCCATAGTTTGGGTTTTTCCCTATTCTTTCACTTTAAAAAACAAAAAGATGAGTCCGAGCCGCATCGTGAAGCAATTAGCACCCGATTGTAAAGAGCGACTAGGATTCCATGAACCAAAAAGTGTTCATATGAATTAGCATCATAATATTCTCCCTACCTCCCTACCTTTTGTCTATTTATGGCGTGGTTAAAGCAAACACACATGAACAGAATGAAGACTCAAACTTATTTGCTGGCTTCTCCGAATGAATAAATACGCCATACACCTAGGTATTGTTTTTTTCGCCTTTCTCTATACTGCGAAACAAAAACACAGGGGTAATAAATCAATAAAAGATGCGATGGGTAAAGAAATGTGTTATTATTATAAACAAAACTTTTGGACTTTTCTCTTGGGTCAACAAGGAGTGAAATTTTCCCTTCTCTATTTACACTTGACAGAGCTTGTTAAAAAGACCTTTTGTGAGATACACACACCATTGGTGCATGTACACTATGTGTGTGGTTTAGTGATTTAATGCAAATTCAGTTTTTTTCTAGAACGTAATCATCAGTGGAACTTGTAAACCTTTTAAATGTAACTGCACGAGGCGGTGAAAAAATGTTCACTCTGGCATTTAAGAAAATGCGTAGGCACGCCTGATTCAATTTGGACTTTTCATTTAAAACTGTACTAAACTCGTATAGATATTAGTAATACCCACCACCAAACCCAATCCAACATCAATTTCAAGAAAACATTAAGCTTTGATGAGAAACTGTCCAATTTTTACAAAATATGATCAAACAAATTACACTCAAAGTACCTGAAAGCAGTGGAGTGAATACAAGCTGATGACGAAGAGGCGGGTTGTCCGGGTTTACAATATGTACAATATATGCGTAAGAACACATAAAGGGACGATACGAACTAATGTATCTATTTTTCACGCCTGATTCAATTTGAACTTTTGATTTAAAACTGTACTAAACTCGTATAGATATTAGTAATACCCACCACCAAACCCAATCCAGCATCAATTTCAAGAAAACATTAAGCTGTGATGAGAAACTGTCCAATTTTAACAAAAATATGATCAAACAAATTACACTCAAAGTACCTGAAAGCTGTGGAGTGAATACAAGCTGATGACGAAGAGGCGGGTTGTCCGGGTTTACAATATGTACAATATATGCGTAAGAACACATAAAGGGACGATACGAACTAATGTATCTATTTTCATTTTCAACCTTTCTGCTGATAAAAAAATATTTTGAAAATTCCACATGACATAAAGCACAATATTGTACAAAACGTTGTCTTCGGAATGCATATTATCAGCCATTCACAAAGAGCCGACTAATATTAAAAGTGAGTAATTCTTTACTAAAAAGCTGATTGTTGGAACGTGGAAACATTTAATATTAAATCGTGATAGGTATGATGATACCGCCGATGATGATCATGGTGAGATGACTAAGGCACGGAAATATGCTGGCGAACCACACACTCCATACAATTTACTTGCACGCAAGTTGTTTTCCCTGAAATATTTTTTTTCTGTCCTGAATGGGAGCTGAGAATGTAGAAAATGTTGTTGAATAGCTGATAAGGCAAGCATCTGAAAAATTCCAGGCATTACTTCTCTGCAAGAAAATATGGGGGAGGCAAAAAAGGAACAACTTTGCATATTGTGTTCAGCCAGCCAAACAGAAATACAAACTTGTGTACGGCGATATAATGAATATCATTGTTAGCCTTCATTTATAACAGGAGGACGCAGATGGATGCATGTATAAAAGCAATATCTCAGATTGGTTACGTATATTTTTGTACCTTGTTTGCTGTCTCTTTCCATCATAACCAGGTATATTGGACGTTCGTCAACAGAGAATTGAATATGATACCTTGTTAAGTCCAGGATTAATTGCGGGTCATAATATCCGTGACCAATGAATAAATCACAAGAAAGCAGCTAACATGTACATGACACAGGAGTGATACAACCAACCGTAGAACTGTATTTCTTATAGCATAACTGTGTGGTATTTGTTAAAGTATACATATCATAATGACCTTTTGTCATCCTCCCTGCAACGCTGTGAGTAAGAGTAACTAGCCACACCACAAGTAGTCAGGTCACGATTATCCCTGGTCACATTTCTACAAAATGTGAAATGTCGAAGGAACAAAGACAGTGACAGATTACTGGAAGGCTTCATGCGGCTCCTTCCTGCTATTCGTGCTGGGATCATACTGCTACACAGCTCAAGTTTTTGATGTATCAATGGAAAATTGAACTCATGACGCTTTGTTTACGTCATGAAACCCTGTATGAAATGAAGGAAGGAGATTTCTGACTGTATTATGTTTAAATTTAACACAGGAGTTTAAAGTATCAACATCAAACTATCCCTTTTGTACCTGGGCACATGACTGTGTGTAGCATGTTATGCATGTTATAATAATAAGTATTTGTATTTCTAAGTACAGCCCTTGTACCCATAAGAATACAAAGTACGAGCCTCATACGTTAATGCCAGCAATGGTAGTGGTAGGAAGTGGGAGTCTGGAAAATGTTCATTGTATATTGTAATGTTTGATACGGGCTTTTTATTTCATTTTAGATCGCCCACGATGCAAGCTGCTAACAATGTGCCTTTACTCGACGTTGACAGTGACATGATGAATCCGTATAAAATCCACTGTATTTAATAAATTCAACATCATTTCTTGTATTTTCATTGGAACTTGATGCTCTTACTTTGTCCCTGTCTGTCTGCTGTCGTTTGCTAGATACAGATACATCATATCATATCGATATCATCAAGCTCTTCCCTAGTGAATGAAATTGTTCTCCACCTTCAGGTTCGATATATTTATATTTCCATTTACAGAACTCTAGCCTAGAGTCTCTAGGAACGTGTTGTTAATAAAAATACCTAACTTGATTATCCGCCAAAATCAACCGGAATCAACGTGGTTCTCCTCCGATTAATTGTAACTTTACAAAACAAACAATTCCAGGAAATTGGATCTATTAAAGTAAAGTGCTACAACGTCTTGTTAGCATTATTTTCATCTCGGAACCACTAGTATCAATCCATTTTGTTTCTTTTCATTAAAATAAAAGTATCATTGCCATCAAGACGATGAGTGTGTTTGCACGTAATTTAAATAATCTTCCACGTGAACACACATATCCAAATGAATTCCCGTCACTTTTCAAACAACCTATTGTTCCACCATTTTCTAAACTTTCTTTTTCACTTTCTTTTTTTAAGTGCATCAACTACGTTATACGTAATAGCGTAAAATTCACGCACAAAAAATCCAGATAATATCTCTCTGTACAGTGTACAACCTGGGAATTGTGAATGTTACGTTCGCAAACAAGAAAATGAGACTTACTTAACTGGCAAGTACGAAGTACATGTTTTACGCATTAGTAGAGAAAAAGAGTTGTTTAAGTACACACGAGAAAAAGACAGACTACTACTACTGGGAAAGGGATAAAAATAATCATTATGCAAATACATTTCTATGTCTTGTCTGCCTCAATAAACTAAAACCCAGGGAAAAAAGAATTGATTGAGCCTTGAGCCGAATTTTAGTGCAGCATCTCTTTCATAACAAGTACGATGATGGTAACGTTAATGCCGTGTATTCTCTTATGCCTACACGTCGTACGTAATACTTCTCCACTCAGGCATTGTTTTTTCTCCTTCCCCTCATTTTTTTTGTCTCCAACAAGCTCATTGAAAAGCAAGTAAGTAGCTTTTTTTTCTTTAACAACAAGTAAAAAATAACGAACGCATCTTGTATAGAAATCGGTATTACAAGACAAGTAAAACTATAGGGTGTGAGCATAATGTACATTTTATATAACCACCGTGATCGTATATATGGAGGTATACATTTATTGTCTTTATCTAACCATAACCAAGTTTCATCTCTCGCATCTATTCACGACTCCTCGCACCACATTTGCATACAATTTTGTACTCTTCTTGCTACTTACTATAAACAGCAGCCCTCACGTAATCAGAATACCAGACATGCATAACATGCTTCAAGCAACCGGCTAAATTATGCCTATGTGAACGTAAATTTGGCAAGATGAAAAAATCCAGGGGAAGAAAAAAAAGCTCGTGATCATCTCTGTACCAATGCGTCGTCTTCACCACTATTATCATCCCCAACTTTTTTTCCACTGATGCGGTTCAGCTCAACTTTTTCTTCCTGTTCATCATCAATATCATGTCATCATGATGTTGTTGCTGCTGCTGCTACGATGATGATCATCATCCCCCAAAAAAATTTGTCTCCACTGTGGCTGATGTATCTCTTCAAGTATGCAACCACCGCACCATTTACAATGACAAAAGGCTGAATGCTGGTGGTGCTCAGAAAAACGTGTGCGTTTTTACATGTCGTATGTGTACGAGTTTAGTAATAGGTGTACAGTGTAAATGTAACATACATTCTGGATAAATTTTACCAAGAAAAAAGCCCCGTTCCAATGCTCCCTTGTAGTTACTTTGTCACCGGAAAATCTGCATATCAACTGCAAAGAATATATATTTTACTCTTGGAATGCCACTGTTGTCATCCATTCTGGAGTATTCATGTGGCTAAGTATATCTACCTACTACATGTATGTATATGTAAATATTCAAGAGCATGACTTTATATCAGTAGAAACAAAAAGATGCCCTCATATTATTATGCATTACAATACAATATATTTACACCCATACGCATTCAACGTTATTGCCATCTTGTTAGCTTTTATATAAATTATAGGAATACATTATTGTGGGAGACACCTCGTTGTGCATGAAACATGAGGGAAAGGACAGACAGGGAGACGAACGTTAAGAGAAAGAGAACTAAAAAAAATGAAAATATTCCTGGTGGAATCATTCGTTAAAAAATCCCACTACCAATTTTAATGTACACACATTCTACATTCAAAAAACTCTCCCCGGAGATGCTTATGACAAGTTTGAAATATATGCACAAAATAACATGCACTCATACACGGTTTGTGTATCGTGAACTATGCACACGAAAATTGTACAAAATTTCAAGTGTATTTCGTTCAAATTGCTACCGAGACTCCCTCGTAAAACTACTACCTTCCAGCACAGGAGTAATAATAATCGAAAAGATCTTAGACAACGCGTACGACCGTACACACATGAATAGAAAAAATAAGTCGTGTGTGCGTACATCCTGAGTTTAAGCATAAAAACCCAACCCCATGACTTGCAACTTTCTTAACATTTTTATCTTCTTGTGAGACCCCAAACAACTCACTTCGTGTGCAAAGTGCAAGTAATGTACATTTTTATAAAGCATAATCGTGTTTTCTTTCGATATGTGGATTTAGCCAAAGTAACTCTACAAATATGTCTGCGTTCGTTTACTCCTAAAGCCATATAGGTAATAAGTAGATTATTACCAGAGAGATGCATTCAAACTTCAAACTATAGTGTGCTTTATGCGCAGTAAGATCAAATTTAGAGTTTTATAAGAGCCTTTTCTTGCTCGCATCATCTTACTTTCCCTAACTGCGGCGGAAATATGAGGAGAAAATGACGCTACGTATAACATAATTTACAAGGTCTATGCAACTTTATACTCAAGTGCAAGTGCAGTGGCAAAAAAATCTGCTATGGAGCTTACGAAGATGTTCCGTGCCCCGTGTAATAAAGAACACATAACTATAAAATACGAACACATATATATCTGAACTAGACATTTTAATGCTCGGTATCGATATAATGGGTTTATTTTGTACGTACATATCTACAGATACTCCTGTTTAACTTTATAAACGGAAAAGCTGATAAATTGCAGCGAAAGAACTAACCTACTGGGAGAGATGAACGAAGCTATAGTAAAATTAGATACTGTAACGGACAACTGGCACAGTAGTGGTTGATTCTTTGCTTTCGTATTATCATCATGATAAAGTAACGCATGCAATTATATAACTTTACGTACGTAACCGTAATTAAAATGGACTTGCTATTTGCATAGAAAAAATCTTTTGTTTGCACAATGTACAATATATTTTTTACTGTGCACCCGTCACAAGAAAAAATAAGTAACAGTTAAAATTATTTCTAAAAAAGTCTCCCCTCTAAAGCCGAGCCTGGTAGATGAGAAATCGGTGAGATAATGCCGTGTACGTCGATTCGTAGAGATGGTGAGACAAAGATAATTATTAAAATGAGTTGTTCCTGAATCATCATCCACAGCATCACAACAACAACACACACATGGAAAGAACTCATCTATATTTTTTATTCTTTGGTAAATAAAAAGTACTTTGAAAAAGTTTTTGCATATCATTACTTTCTTTACATAAATCAGTAGGGAGATAAAACAGGCAGACAAACAGTATGTGTAGGTAAATATGATGCTTCACAGTCTTGCAGCTTCAGGTATTACCATTACAGTAAAGCATAAAAACGTAGTAATGCGCTGGTGACGTATTTATCCCCTCAGCAGCTTATTTTTAAAAGATGAAAATATGCATGTCTAAAATAAAAACGATGAGATCTGACTACTAATGATATGCATAAAAAACTGTTGGCTGATGATGATGATGCTAAAACCGTAATACAAGGGCTTCCTTCCTACAATAAGGCTTTTGGCTTCTTCATTCTTTTTTTTGAAATTCCCTATCCCTGTCTGCAGGACAGTCAGACAGTTTGAAAGATTCAAAGATGAATGAATCCTGGTGGAGCAAAACAGAGAGAAAATCATGTGATGATGATGAATCTTTTTTTCCTTTCTTTCTTGTTGTGAACTCAACTGGCTGCTGACTGAGAGATTCCGGATGCATTCTTCTTCCTCTTTTTTGTACTTTATGCAGATTACCAGCTATTGTTTAAAGTGCCGCCTTGTTAGTAGTAAAAGAAAGGGAAAAAAGATCAAAGTGCATGACTTCCATAATAATTAGAACATTATGGAGCTCTCATCTTTCCTCATCATGCACGGTTATTAATCTTTGCCGGTCGGTATTCAGGAGAGAGATAATGAATTAAATAAATATGCATATTTATGCATAAAAAGCATCAACATAAAATAATGTTGGGCTCAAGTTACGGTTCCGTTTGTGCAGGAAAAAAAGTCCCTCTGACTGATGACTGATTACATGTATCATAAAACTCATGATGAAAATTGCTTCAAGTAATCTTCGTCATCAACTGGTGGTGCGGTGTTACTGAGCAAAAAAAAAACCGTTTCAAATCTGTCTTATTGCTCGACTTTTAATTTTTAAGGGGGAGCTGGCCTATGTGTAGTGTATAGATTCATATACCTATACCCAACTTTGGATGGAGTTCATCCACGGGCAAAGAGCATGAATAGACTTTATGTTTTACATGAATTATTTGAATGTCATTGTAGTAGGAAAAGATCGGATGAATTTTGAAACTGCTGGAGTGATAGATAGTGATCCAGATCGTGTTTCTCACACCGCACCGCATTACCATGCAGTTTTTTTATTTCATCCTTTGCTTTAAAACTAGAAACATTATGCTGATTTGTCACGATCATTTTATCATCACCTTCCATGATGACGAATGAAGACTTTTTGCTAATATGAGCAAGACAGGCAAGTACAAGATAAGACTTCATTTTTCACACAGAGTGTGTTGAATAAAACTGGGAATACATATTGAAAATGAAAAAGCAGCATATAGTCATTAGGCCAAGTTATTAATTTGCATTAACCACGATTTGTTGAGCAAACTGTATTACTTTGCTTCCTAATGCATTTACTTGTCAAGTTGTCATCACATTTTGTGGTGATTAAAATATTGAATTATGAGGGCTCTGGCTGTAGCGTTAGCAAAAACGTTATCAAATTACTTATTTCAATTTGGTAATGATACCAAATTATAATTCCACAAATAACTAATCCAAATTATTATAATATATAATTCGTTATTAATTTAACTCTCTGGGTAATTATGAAAGTGTCATCTACATCATTTAAGATTTAAGATCGTATTTCACTGTAGCTGTCGACATCTAATACGGATATTTATCAAAATAAACATGGCTCAATCATTGCATCAATACGTGGCAGTGTGTAAAATTTTCATATTTTTTATAATTTTGAATAAATCATATATTCTCCTTAGCACGAGCAAAGAACAAATTGTAATAAATCATTTGATATAATTTTTCAGCTTGGCGAACTATATAAAACTGCAATGACCGTGGTTTTCCTCGTTTTTATTCAATTGGTATTTAATGCTTGGGGTTTTGCCGGGCTTGGCTTTGCTTCGACGCTATACTCCATTGCCATGATATTTGCCAGTTGGTTCGATATTGGTCCCCCTGATGAGGCACGGGGTACAAACGTCAAAGCATACGAAATAATTCGCAAATCTCCTCAAGCTTACTGGACACGGACAGGTGTAAACTTTGCAACTTTGAGTGTGGGTCTACTGTTGTGGTTTTTTATTGGGATTATTCATAATGTGGATACCACCATCGCTGCAACGAAAAAACCAGACGCCATAATGGACGACCTTGCTGGGAAGAACAAATTCCTACGATTTCTCTACTTGTGTATCTCTCATTTGACAGTGTTTTCTTTCTTTCGAATTTGGATAAATATATATTACCTTGGGTTTTCTTATTACGTGGAATGGTCAGGAAGAGTACAGAAGTAGTGAATTAAATATAGGCGAATTTTTTCTAACTGAATATAAAAATAAGGAGAACGAATAATAATTAGAAAAGTATATTATATTATTGTACTCACTGAATTATACTTTTACTTTTACCCATCGCTGCAAGGTTTCCATTTAGAATTTTCCCAATTAAATTGAAGTGAAAACTAATAGGGGGTTATTTTTTAACAGTAAATAGTTGGGATTCGTGTAAAATAAATTATGTGTTAATTAGTGTGTTTTATTGATTTATCTTTAAAGAAAGTATAACATTGTATTATTAATTAGTATTAATATATTGTATAACAATGAGGTGGATGTGTAACATGAGTAAACGATCAACCATTGTATAAAATTAAATACTATCAACAATCGTATTTTGAAAATGTATTTAAATTCCTTGTGCTCAAAAGGTGAGCATAATATATGTATCTACGTCATAACCATATCGTTTAAATAATAAAATTTTACGTTATTTTTATGAAGACGCAATGGAGAAAATACTAGATAATATATACATTACCGCCCTTTGAAAATGTGTCGATGGAAAGTAATTACTGAAGTAATCAAGACGTAAGATCTTGTGACACTGAAATCTAAGGTCAAGTTTATAAATCAATAGTTAAAATATTTTATGATGATTTACAATGACTTGAAGAAAGTACTTTGTAAAATTTTAAGTTTAGACAATCAAAAGTACAATTCAATGCCTTGTTTCTAAAACAAAATTCGACCTGTGCCAACCAACTTTTACCTCATTTTCAGTGTTACATCTTCATTTTTTAATAAGTCAAAACTAAAAAAGATGAGGCTCACGATTCAAATCGAAGATTAGGTATTTTCCTGTCGAATAATGTTTATGCCTGTACATGTACGTAATTACCGACATTACAATTTCTTGCAGACAAATCATCATCCATGCTTTTTTTTGTTTCGTGAGCTAGAGCTAGCTCACACACGACGTAAATTGCTTTATTTTCATTATCGATTTTCGAAACGAAATCCTTCTGTATTGTACATGCATCTTATTTACGTAAATTAGTTGAATCAAAATACCAAGAAAACCTGTCTCTGCATCTCCCTACCACACGATATTATCAGCTAGCCCCTCAATTTTTCCAGTCACGGACAATGTCAGTAATATCAAGTCTCAAAATATTATGGAAAATATACAATTCATAAAAATAAATGACGTATGAGCTTAAAAATATGTGCTGATGATGTGAAGTTACATACACTCATACACCACACATTCACGAGAACACATTAACTGAATGAAGTATGGTCCACAGCGTCTCATTGTGAGTGGTTCTCTTACACAACTGCGAGCGGTGGTGAAGCCTAGGGTGCATATCGAAACCTAAGTAAAGCATAGAAGAAAAAATAAACACGTTTCTCTTCGGCAACCCTACTTACACCGGGAGGTAGAGAAAAAAAACAGGCGCTCTCACTCTAGCGTACGATATTATATTGTCAGGAAAATAATCAGTTTCTTTCTAATAGTAGTAGTCCAACGTGGCCTTTTATGGACCACTATAATGATAATATTATGCATATACATAACAGCAAGTAGTCTTTTTGGCTCGAGCTATTGGCGCTTCTGCGTAATATCGTGAACGAGATATACATATATACTAATGTAAATTATTTTTCATCAGAAAACCGTGCACATTAAGGACACACTAGTATCAGGGAAACAAGTGAGAGAACAAGTATTCATGTAAAGATGAAATAAGAAGGGTGCTGCTATCTTATACGTTTTTTTTCTACGCTTACAAAAAATCCGTCGTGGACGCCGTGAGGAGAAGAGAAAAAAGCGGAGCCGACCAACATGAAAAAAATGGTCAGAAAAAAAATCATTAGAATAATGATTAAAAAAGAAAAAACTGGGATACTGAAAGTACCTGTCTGTAGCAGGCATATTGGTGTACGCCTATATTATCTGATTCTCCTTTTCCAGGCATGTGTGTACCTTCCCTATAAATATATTGACACTCTGCCGATTTACTTGTGTGTGCTTGAACAGTGTATATTATCATTATTATGTATTCTGTTTAATGCAAAGGCACTAAAAGCGTGTACTGGATCACCTTAAAGTAAACAACAGTAAGAGGATGAAAGAAGAAAGTGGAAAATAAAAAAGTGAGTGATGACGATATGAAATACCTATATATACTGTGCCCATACACGATTGTTTTTTCACAGGAGAATAATTTAAATCGAAATCCTTTTTTACAGCAGCAGCGAAAAAGTAATAACCATATAGCATCTCTTGGTTGCATCTGCATCGTCGGGGAATAACTGAACGAACACTGAAGAAGCCCACAAGTCTTGGACTCCGCGTAGTACACCTTTTTTGTTTTCCTTTTCAGATTTTTTTTTTGCCTGCGAGCACAAGTGTTGCTGTTGTGGTTGCATCTTAAAAACCCCTCGTTCCTTCAACATAATATGTAAATCACACTTTAGCCCAGAAGATAAAGAAGATTGTCTATAAATTTTTTATTTCTTTACGCCAGCCAAATGCGCTAGCAAAAAGAGAAACTCAATTCCAGCATATGTACATTACCTAAAGCTTCGGAGGGTGATGATGATGATGATGAATTTAATGATGATTTGTCTTGAAGATAATTTTTTGTCTTGCCTTATATGCCCTCTGGCCTTTTCATTCTGTCAGATTATTACAATTTCGTTTTTAATACTTTAATAAGAACCGTAACATGTAATTCCATTTTTTTCTCTATATACCTTCAAAGTAGCAGGCACACAAAAAAATAATACACACACAGTCTTTTTTCCCCAAGTTTTTTTAAATCTGCTGTTATCAAAGCGAGTGAGTGTATAGAGGGGAGAAATGTAATCATATAAAACATGTGGCGTTTTATGTTTCTAATAGGATTGTTATGATGGCTACTATGACCAGGTTTCAAATCACCACACCAAAAGATGGAAAGCTACTACTGCTTCATCTCTCAACGAAGCCGTCGTCGTCGTCATCGTCGTTGCTCTAATCATTAAACCATATCAGGATCAGTAAAGCTTACATTTACAATTTACAATGTATCAAACAAGGTGCCCTGCCCTTTTCTCTTATCGCTTTTTTCTTACTTATCACTTGCCGCACTGTGTAATAAACGTACAAGCGGAGAAAAAAGGAACGAAAACGTGTAGAATAGCGTTGGAACCTCCTCCGAACTTTCCTTCCATTGATGACTGACGTTTGAACATGCCAGTAACAGAAGCAACAAGCTTTGTACGTACATATTCGGTATTCAGTCAACTTGTTGTTACTGTGCTGGAAGCAGCACACTAATGATAACGTGTACCTTGTTGTTGCCCAACGTAAGAGAGAACCTACATTACTGACGTCTAGCTAGTTTCTCTCTCCCTCGTTTTAAATACAGTAATAATGACGATGATCTCTTTACCGATCTGAAAGCCAAGATGTAAACAGAAAAGGAGAGTAGTAGGTAGTAGTAGTAGTAGTCGTGGTTGTTGTAGAAAAAAGTGAATGAGGGATGATTGACCATTATTACATCAGCCCTTACTGCTTACAATTTCATGTCGTGTTGTGCACCTGAATGCATTTCTATTATCTATTTTTTTCTCTGAAGGTAATAAGCAAAAAATCAGAGTCGACAGCAAATGGTAGACGAAGCGTACGTGTATCTTCTGAACAGTAATACTTGTAGACCAATCTTTTGAATTTATATGACAATGCGTTGAATAAAAAGTCTTCTCTCTGGACACTGGGCTTGGCTTGATTCTTTATCTTTGAGTTTTTTTCATCAGTAGGATGAGAGAAAAAAAAATCCCTGTCTGAGTTGCGGTTTTACAATCATTTTTTTCTTCTCTTCTCTCCCCTTCAACCATCGTATCAGAAATTTTGATCAAAGAAACCCTACAAAAGTCAATTCTGAGGCTTGGTATCAGAATTCACATAAAAACCCACACAGGCATATTATGAATATAAATGTGGCTTTGAAACCAGCATGAGCTCTCGTTTTTTACAATATTTGTTACACTTTCAGTTTACCGAATTTCATTCTGACGGTTGGTCTTAGTCTGAGGAGCAATGTGTATATGCATACGCAAGTCAAGAGTCATTTTTGTGCTAAGTACCTGACCGGAGGGACACCACAAGTACCAAAAATGTACGCGTACCTTAAAGCTGAAAGTACCTCAGTTTTTTATCCGTTTTAATCTTCCCATTAGACTATACAAATATACACGTATTTTTTAAGTTGGCGTAAATGTAGGCACAGTCATCCAATTAAAATTGGTTCTTAAGATGATTTCTGACGTTTTGAAATGAATATGACCACTTGCAAATCATTTTCTACAAAACTTTGTCAGTTTTTTTGCTGGGGAAGCGTGTTTTTTCTTTTCACCTGATGCACTTTTGTGAGTCATTATCTAGTTGAAATGTTAGACATCTTTGGCAATGAACCAACAAAGGACTAAGATTTTATTCGTATGCAAAGATGATATTATATGTAAAGTCGAATATTCATTACGAGTTATACGAAGAATCTTTTAATTGAGAACAGGTGGTGTTGCGCCACACTGGAAACTGAACCATTTTTCATCGCTGTAAGGCTTTTATATTCGAAGAAGGAGAAATAACTAAAACTGAGATAATTACTGATACATCTCTCGTGTAAGGCACCATTTTTCTGGTACAATGATGATGAATGTCGGGTCTGTATAAAAGTATAGCAAGCAGTCTTGGTAAAAGCCGTTAATCACTTTTTTCATCGTCAATCTGCAGAGTTCTTCTTAGGTATTTTTTGTGTGGTTTCCTTTCTACAGGACTTTTTTTTGCCCAAAGCGAAATTGATCTAAATTGTAGATATGATACAAACTGTCTTCTAAGGACTTCAAAGGATGATGAAACAAGTTGTGGGATGTAAAAATACTTTATTGGTCTTATTATAACAAATCTTGTCTGATCTTTGGGAGGAGAAGGTTAGGATGGAACACAAGCCAAAAAGTATACAACGGTTTGAACCATTATGATCATTATTGTGGCATACGACGGCATTACAAAAAAAGTTTTGATTTAAGACCATAACTCATATAGCCCTTGGGGCAAAAAAGAGTCCTTTTTATGGATTATTATTGTAAGCAATCCATATACACTGATTTCAAAAGTACTAAGAATATCATCATCACATGCTCTTGTACTTTGTACAATCATCATTATATACGCGTGCTTATCTTTTAGGTTCGCATTTGACTTGAGTTTGTTTGAGTGCCTATTTTTTTGAGGTTGAAGTTGAGCGCAAATATGCTTATTGGTACTCCACGGAAAAGGATAAAAAATTCTTTTACGGTTGCATGTTCAAAAATCAAAGAGTACCTTTTTTAAAAGCCTAAATTATCACTTACGCGCATTTTTTCTTTCCCTGTTGAGGAACCTGGACGTTTAGGGTTTGCAACAAGTCTCAATGAAAAGAAGGCACAAGGCTCACACACGGAGATAGCTAATGACTGTAATAAAGTATAGTAGTAAATAAATAGGTTTAGTACCCAGCTTGAACGAAGAAGGTCCTCAGATTTTTACCTCATTCAGACAATTGTATCAAGACGGTCAATTGTAGTATTAATTCATTTACACAAAGCTTTTAGACGGTAATGTTTTAAGAGAGCATTCCAGCGATGATGCTTTGCTTTGTTCGTAAAAGGGTTATTATCTTCTTAAACCATTTAGTAATAATAACACACAAGAGTGGCAAGCAAAGACGGGCTCTGTTATACACGAATATAACTTTTTGTTTTGGAAAGGGGAGATGGCAAGAAGAAAGGTATACCAAAAAGTGAGGAACTCCATAAAACACAAAAAATGAAAAGGAGAGAATTTTAGGTGTGTGCTCCAAAGTCAACGGAAGGAAAAGGTGACTTTCTTGACAAGAGTGATGTGTGTAGGGCGTGAAAATGGATGGCAGGAAAAGAACAGTTCATTACTACGCGATGACTGTGATGACAATGCTTGATGGTACGTTTGGGGGAAAACCTGTAGTTTTCTGAGATACCTACAAATTTTCTACAGCATTTAATTTCCTGATCCTCAGAACATGCAAACTTGCGGCAGTAAATTTTTGAAATTTACAGCGTGAAATTACTGTAATTAATAAGAAACTGAAACTAAGGAAGAGTAGCAAATCATCATCCTGTACTGTAGTATTAATGTGAGAACAGTCAAACTGAAGAGATTTTAATTAGTAATTATTTTCGAATCTTTTCCGACGGAAATTATAATTTTCTCTATGATAATAGGCAGATTCACTAGTAACCATCAATTTATAAACCCCTGATTGCAGCTATTTGTATGATAAAATGGTAGCAAAATACATATGTTCAGCAAAAATTAATGATTGAGCATTGCATGTAATAATTCAAAACCTTGTCAAAACTAATTGTGCTAGGAGAAGAGTCAGAATATTCTTGATATGGTTTAGTTAATTTTCATCTCAGGCTACAGAGTTCAATGTACAAATGCTACCACAACCACACAGCTTTCCCATTGAGCTTTCTTAATACCACACCATATTGAAGATTAAAGAATTCATTGTAATGCAGGTCTCGTATTTTCCCAGTTTATGAAAGCTTTGACATTCCATGTTTTTTAACAAAAGCATTCCTCATGTTCCTCTTTCTACATTCATCTCCCAAAACTACACGCAACACAATTTCTGGCATAGTGCACATCAAAACATCTTTCCTTTTTCTTCCCTTCGCGAAGACCTTCTGAAAGCCGAGTTCAAAGATGACATTTTTTCATAAAAGAGTGTAAATCTGTAAGCTATTTTCCCATGGTGGGGAGGTAATATTACACAAACAGATATTTTAAAATATATTTTGAAAACAAATTTTTCCGGTCGTAGAAATTGGAAACATGAGAAGAATATTATAATAATGTACCCGTAACGGTACACACTAGCTTTCAGAAAATATCACATATCTGTAAAGTATTTAGGAGATTCTCAAGAAAAAATTGACAGGACAGGGGGAATTTTATGGTACGGAGGATACATGTAAAACTTTTTAAAACGTATTTAAAGAGTACTTACGGGTTCCATTCACATTCTGACTGACTATCCTTGCAGGAGTGCCTGTATTGTTGACACCACTAGTACTGTTACTTCGAGTTGCAGTGGATCTGCTACTGTCATCACAGTATGCTGTCGATGGGTGCGTACGGGGCGCTTCGGAGTTTGCATGTGACGATGATCCAAGATAACCGGGATCTATCATTGGTGATGGTGGACCGCTTTGATTCTTTGGGATGAGATCAGAAGCATTTCCAGGGCATGTGTTGCTGCCGGTAAGGTTATGGATTTTGTTGAAGTTGGAAGTGTGATATTGAGTGTGGTGGTAGGGAGAGTTGGTGTTCAAATGTGGGGGTAGGGGTAGTGATGGTGGAGAGCTTCGATTTGACGGATTCGTGCCGGTGTGTACTTCCGATGGCAAAGCAGTATCTGGAAAATTATCGTAGTGAGCAATAATTTGGAAATGTGAACATATCGTAAATTCTAAATTAAATACAGTTGTAACTCACAATGACATACTGTTATTTGACTGTACTCATTTCACGTAAAATTATGGTTGACCGAATCAAACAAATACACAAAATGTTACACACCTTCGTATTTTTTCATGTGTTAATTTTGTAACTGGTTCAAAAAAGTTTTTTGGAGCTACACAACTACAAGCGAGAAGCGACCAAGACACATGTTTGCTTGTTCATCCCCATTATCATCATTCGTCATAATAAAGTAACTAGAGGTATTTTTGAGATCGATTAAAGTGAGAGAGCTTATCGGGCTGCTGTTGTTGTTAAACATGTTTACTTGCCTCTCTGCATTCTGTTCGACTCCCTGATACATCTGTCATTTTAACTCGAGTTGACATGTTTACGTACAAAGGAAATATTTGTAGGATGTCAAGCCTTTTTACAATCATTCATGTGTCATCAAAGGGGAAACATTAATAGAGAAGGTGGATGAGTGACTCTCTGTGATCACATCTTAACTCTAAAACTTTCAGTTACATAATATGTAAAATATTTGTGATGTGTAGGTTCATGTTCGACAAAAAGGTAATAATATCAGACATACTTATGATGATGGTATTTTTTCAAGAATATTCAATATTCGGCATGTAGTTGTCCCCCCCCCCCCACAAGACCACAACACAACTCAAAACTTATTTCATAGGCCCAAATAAAATGAACCATACAGTTTTGCTGAAAATAAGGTATACGCGACAAATAAAACTACGTGCGAGTTATTGCCGTACCGAGTAAATACAACCAACAACAGTTGATCTTTTTGACAGTAAAAATGACTCAAGTTATCCATCCTGCCCTTACTTTATAAGCTTGTACCAGAATTACTCATCAATTTTTCACGATTTCCATGTTTGGATAATGTCAATTGTTGTCGTATTTTTTCTTATCTCTCTCTTACTGCTCAAAAACATTCACTTTTAACTTTGAACATGTGTAAGTAAAACCCCTACATTTCAACTCAAATTGTATCTTTTGTGCTATGTATGCATCATTGTGACAGAAACATGCTTTACGAACACGAAGAAAGGTTTATTTTTATTATTGTTAGCGTATAAAAAACAGGAAGTGTCATGAAAAGATTGTCGTCTAATATATTTAGGGTACTCTGACATTGTGTTGTTGGTTGTTGTGTGACAATGACATCCTCACACCTTAAACCTGCTAACTTGCAATATGGTGTTGTTGGTAAAACAGTAACAGTTGTCAAATGATTCTTTTATTAATAACCATTATTGATGATGACTTTGAATTTAATTTATAACACCAAATATAATGTGGGATTTCCGTGTTAGGAAAGAGTATTAGGAGGACACAGAGACGTTCGCAATGTTAACTAATAAATAGCTAACCTCATCCTACAAAACAGTACACGCCTCTGCAAAGCATGGTCACTTGGCCACGACTTGTACGTTACCGTGAATTACTGTGTATCTTCAAAACTTTATTCGTGTTTGTGTGTCAAGATTTTTAAATAAAACAGTCAAAACGTCTACCATACAGAACTGGGACAGTCACAAGTCACAGCGGTTCGACTTATTTAACTCGTAGTAATTCAAGCCGTAGTTACTCAACTGTAAGAAAGAACACGCCGCAATGTTCCACTCATCCATTAAAACTTGACCAAACAACAAGACTGAAGAAAAGCTTCTACCATCTAATAATGATGATAATCCCATTTTAAATCTAGCTCAACCAACAACAACTTTAACCTATGCATGAATGCATATAAGGTTGCAAGCATATATCTTCCAGTCGTTACAACCAACACGACATTTTATGTTTTCGGAGCTAGTTAAGATTTTCAACGACATATGGCCGCTTTATCTATCAGAAGGTCGACGAAACTAGAAACTAGTAGGTATCTTGTTTTCTTTCGCTGAAGCTTACAGTTAATTTGAAACGAAATGATATTATGCTTTTAATGTCAGAGTTAGTTTTTACACCTGGTTCATTCCTAACATAAAATATAACTTTTTTACCAGATTAAGAAGCTAGACGACAGGTTTAATGCACCTGAGTTTAAACTCAAGATGACGATGTAGATGAGGGGTTCTATATAGCATTGCGTTCATATACATATTAGATTCTTTTCAAATTACTTTCATAAAATGCAATCTACCGGACAAGACCAAAGACTATATGATTTTGCTGCTTGTCTTGTACTAAAGGCACAAAAAACCTTTTCCTGAAAGATTTATGATGCAAGATAAAACGTCTAGATAAGAACTTTTTTTTACCTCTACCTTTTTTTATCGTGTGACAAAAAATACGATACGACAATTTTCAAGGGGAGAATGGAATTACGGGACAAAAAATACATTCCGTAATAAAAAAAAATGTCCCACGGCCTACGCAAACATACCAGAGAGGAATGAAAAAAAACTTACGTGCAACGGGTAAAGTAGGTGAATGTGATGAATGATGATAAGGTAAACCATTGATTGGACCTTGTTGATGATGAGCAGGTGAAGGTCCTTTATTTGCAGTGGTGGGACAAGCGGCTGCCAACGCCGCTGTTGGCAAATGACTATTTATGGTTTCTGACGTCGAAGAAGTCATTGTCGTCGAGGTTGTTTGACCATGACTAAGATTTATTGGGGTGCCGAGGGGACTGTTGTTAATACTAGTGGAGCTGTTAGTACAATTATTACTGTAGCTGTTAGGTTGATGGCCAGTAATATTACTGTGATGATTTTGATTATGGGGATGATGATGAGACGAGATAGCAATAACATTGACAGGTGAAAAATGTGACTTGGGCTGCAGTTTGAGACTTGTTCCAGCCCCAACACTCTTTGCCAAATGATACGGCTCCATTTTCACTACTGAAGGAGATTTCGTCGTTGGCGGCACATTTAGTGGGAGCAGAGATGGGGGAGAAAATTGATGATGCGGTGTGTAGTGTTGTGTGATGAAAGAATCATTTCCAAAGTTTCTCATCTTCGCGGAAACGAAAAAAAAAATATTAGACGAAGACGCGGAAGGGGATATAAACTGATTACAACGTTGATGATGAGATAGATATAGCTGCAGGAAATGTTAATATTGTCTTTTCCATTACTTAGTAAATATACGTTATTACTCGGTAGAAGGAATCACACTGAACTAAACCACGGTATATAACATACTATGTAAAGATGGACAAATAATGTTATTTTGACCACTTTTCTATTTTCTTTTGGCATTCAACTTCATGAAAACGAGCCAGGATGTAGGATTTTCGTTTCCCTTTCCGTTCCTACTTGCTTCAGTTGAGTTTGTCAAGAAATTGATATTAAGTACTACATCTGTATCAATAATCCGTGTTTCTACGTAGTTTACGCATTGGAGCTATCAGACAGAGTAATACGAACGCAATAAGCACATCGGGGATATGATTTCCCTGGTCGAGTTCATTAAATTTGATTTGGGATTTCCATCTGAATGGATTAACGTTATCATAGTTCTACATGGTTCATGGACCATGGACAAGCATTCGAACTTTTAATTATAACACAAAATTACTCGTGCGTGATTATTATCAGTCAGAAAATAGAGATGATATATTTATTATACGACTTATCATTAGTATGACATAATGGCATTTAAGATATATTCATTCTCGACCTCGACAATAAAATCAAGAGAAAGTAGTTGTCAAAAGTGACAACTTATAATAGGTAAGGTTTATCTTGTCGTCTATAATATCACTCACATCTATTACATGTATATATTTGTGGCAAAATAAGAAAATATTTTTCGATTAAGGTTTGGTTTAAGCTCTTTAAAAGATTAACAGTTTTGCATTAACCCCGAAATTTCCTTCCCGTAGAAATACGTCTGAGAGTTTATTTAACGAACTGAATGTTCCATTCGCTACTCAACTAACACGACTGTTTTACTCGATTTTTTTTAGCTCCAAGCTGAAATTATTTTCCGCGTCACTAGAATGGTTGAAATGTGTTTTACAAGTTGTAGTTTTCCGCCTTTACTTTACTGTTTCGATAATTAAATTTTCCCACTTGCCATGCACGGTACTGCTGTATGACACTTTCAATTATATTCCCCTCATTTTCCTTTTTACGAACGGAAACTAACACTAACAGCACTCTTAGTTTGCAAACTTTTACGGTGTTTTCGGAGAAATGAATACGGAAATTATGACGTTAGACGGTTCCATATTTTGAATATCGGCGTTGCTCGCTGCCTGTTTAACTCGATTACACTCGCCCGCTGTTGAAACGTTTAGGCTTGGTGTATACGAGACACGAACTCCCTTGATTTGATTTCAAACTTCTGCTTTACTTTACGCTCCGGCATGCAAGCCTATTCTGTAACGGTAAAAAGTGTAATTTAAAAAATCATCTTACATGAATTACGTAGTTTACATATTTTGGAAAAAGAGGAAATGAGTTATTTTTTACAAAAAATGTAGCACCATGCGAGAGAAAGCACTAGAGAAAATGACAAATGAGAAGGTTGGGAATAGAACAACTTGTTTAGACCTTGTTAAGAGTCGATTACTTTCTCCTGTTTTTTATAAAAATGCATAACTAGGAATATTACCAATAATTGGGAAAAGCTATTATTTACTCTAGTAATTTTTTCTAAAAGATTCGTTGCGCAGCGGAGGAAATTGCTTTCCGGTCGAATATACAAAAGGCCTATAATGTACTTGTGCATTCGATGTTATACAAATCCATATAGCATAGTTAGAAACAAACAAAATGAACGTGAAATTAACCATCTTAAATTCATATGGCAATCTTACCTAAACACAAGCAACGTTGACGGTGGTAGCAGCGATAACTGATAACACCACACGAAAGCAGCTTGGCTCGTCAGGGAATGCCAACGTAAAACATGAAATGAATGTCTACACAGAGAAAAGCTAAAAAAGGGGAAAAGTCTCTACAGATTTTTCCTGATAACCCCGGAGAGATTATTTCGGTTATGGAACAAAACCGTCGACAGACCGAATTGTTGGAACGGAAATTGCTTCTGAAACTTTTTTTTAGAATTATGTAAAAATGTTAAGTAATAATGTGTACCGATATACCTACCAAACCACCCATGTAATATCCCACCTACGTATAAATTACGATGAAAGGTTCAAGGTTAAGCAACTTTACTAAGGGTTTGTCAATTAAATAGGTAGACAAGACAAGCAACCAGACACCGCTTAACAATTACGTACGTGAAAAACGTCTGACAACTAATAATTCACAAATAATTTCTACATACTTTTTGTTATTATTGTCTCGCTTAAAATTAAAAATTGACCAGAAAATGCATTAAACAGGTACAGATAGTGAGTGTGACTACGTAAACTAGCAATAATCTAGTAGCAGCAACCGAGACGACCCAGAATTACCGGCGCTGACACTACTAATGTCCTAACTCGAAAATAGTCTATCGTTTAATTTTCCAATTACTACTTTAATTTAAATCAAAGAAGTTCGCATGAAAGAAAAAATCGTGGAAAGCGGAAACAAAAGAGTATTACTATTGGTTTAAATAATCAATCTGTCAATCTGAACATTTATAACATTAGAGTTAACTCACCCAGTCAGAGATTGCCGAAATTGTCAATGAGCCATAAAATTGATTGTTTTCATTGGTAAAACACTACACTTGAAAAACGTAACAAATTCTTGAAATGAGTTTTATGCTGGTGTATATTTTTACGATAAGGTTGTTGAAAACACATACAGTTAATTAATGGGCTTTTTAGGCTTGATTCAATCAATGTCTAATGACCTGTCAGTATCATAAAGCGAAGTAACCCTGCTGCGCCTGTTTTGAAAATGGTTTCACTAAAATCAATTGTTCCGATAAAAATCCGTTGATTAACTTCACTTTTTAACAAACCACTTTGATGGGAACATGCACAGAAGAAAATATCTCTCGCTGTGGATGCTTATACACAAAGTTGATAAAAACCGTTTTCAACAACGGCAACAGCATGCAATTTCTCTCATTTTTTTGACGAAACCTGCTCTCTCCTTGACTGCTTCCTTCTTGCAGCAACTCTCGCTGAAGACTGAAGAAAAAATTTCCAGCACTTTTGGGGATATTTGACAATGGAGCATTTTTTTCTCCCCTGACTTTTTTCTTTCACATTGAACGATACGTAATACCATGCTTTCTATGTTATGGTGAGTCAACTTTGTTAAAGCCACCCTCACTTGTCTGTATAACTTGCCGTGCAGTGCCTTAACCCACGAAAATAGACGGCAGAATTTTTTGCTGTGGTGGTGGTGTAAGAAGAGAATAAAAAAACTTACTCTTTTATATAGTGGGGTGAAGATTCATGCTATATTGTATACAACTCACCATAATTACGAAGTGATGATATAAGAAACGCAACCCCAAAGCTTATCATCAACCAAGACCGTCGGTCCACTGTTTTTTCTACGTGTATTCTCTTGGTACACATAAGAACTTAAGAATAGGAAGATGAAAAAATACTGTGGCACTACTACTACTTCTGTTCCCTATACATAAAAGTGATCGAATCGTATACCTAAATATGTATCGTTGAAAAAAAAACTGGGGACTTGTATCTGTCTCTTGCAGTCTTCTGAGTGTTTCTCATCTCATCCGTAAAGTTTTGTGTACGTTCAAGCTTTCGGTAGTACGAATCCTATCATTATTTTCTGGACAAGAGAAATGCTTCTCTGTCTACATCAAGATGCACTCAAACCAGCGTCTTATATATTTACTACGTTCGTACATTTTGCTTGCTGCGATAGCTATTTTATGCAGTCGACAACAAAGTAACAGGTATAAGTACTTAGGAGATGCAAGTTATACGATCTCACTTATTGTTAGTAGATCTCAACTTTCCAGAAAACCCCAAACAAACGTTGAGGGTTGATTTGAGACAACGAACAAGTGTACTCAGAAAAAAATCGGTGTTGTGTGACTACGTAACGTACACCATTGGGGAACATAATTATCTAGCATTCACTCTAGAAAAAAAGTCTGCTTTTCAGCTAAGCAGCCTGGCATCAAAAGCAACCAATATGTGAGTGAGATGGAACTTGAATAATTGGTAGTGTGGCCAAGACGAGTGAAAGACGACCGAAAGCATTTTGTTTTTTATATTGGCTACTCATGTATAAAAAACGTCGCGGTTCCTGGCATTTTATACTTCTTTTACCCCGTATTATGCCATATTAATAATATGATATTATGCATGTCTTTTGGTGGTTATGGTAGAAAGGGTTGTGATGCATTGTAAGAAAGCGACTCCGAGTAGCAAACCTAATTAGCTTGTCTCGTTGTCTCTGTAACTTTCTTGTTATTGTAAAAAAATAAAAAATTAAAATTACAAATTTTTGTGCATTTATTTTCAACATTTTCGTCTTGTCATTGATTATGTCTGTCAACGCTTAGGGTGGTATACACAATTAAGTTTTTAGCCAGGTTTAACCGTAACCCTGGATTACCACCATGTTATGCCATATTAATAATATGATATTATGCATGTCTTTTGGTGGTTATGGTAGAAAGGGTTGTGATGCATTGTAAGAAAACGACTCCGAGTAGCAAACCTAATTGGCTTGTCTCGTTGTCTCTGTAACTTTCTTGGTTATTGTAAAAAAAAATTAAAAAATTAAAATAACAAATTTTTGTGCATTTATTTTCAACATTTTCGTCTTGTCATTGATTATGTCTGTCAACTCTTAGAGTGGGCAATATGAATACCTACATCAAGCATTACTCTACAACAAAGACTAATGGAATTATTTCTAGAAGTGTTTAGAACGTGAATGCTCCTATTTACACAAACAACCAAAAAGTTTTTAGTTTTAGTAGCACCCTTTAAAAGTTTTTGGGGTTATCAGTTTAAAGAAAAAATGCGACATTTTTTCTAAATCGTGGGAACGGAAAATTGTTCTTGTTTTACAACTGACACAACCGAAATCTGGATAGTTGTTTTACGTTCTTAAAACAGAGATTTGGTGTTTATTACGGCTGGAGACACATTTTTAAAATACTTTTCTCGACATGTTTATGCATTCGACGTCTCTTAATAGATATTTCTTAAGCCAATGAGGTTATATGCTTCCAAACCCTGTAAGATTAATGGCTTTAGTCACCCACTCAATGAGAATTTTTGTTTCATCCCCTTTGACATTGTGAATGAATGTACATAAAACAATTGCAACAAAAATACCTTATTCTGCATTTGCGTAGCCGCAGCTTTTAAAGTATAGTATCTATCACGGCCCGTGATTCACGGGATATAGTCAAGAATTTTTTGAATGAATAACGGCTTTGGAGTAAACTTAGTACGCATCATGTTATCAGTATAAAAAGGTTATCATGCTGTCACTGATTTTTACAGGCTGTATATATACAAGAAATCTTTTCCCATAAATGGGGCATTTTGTGGATATGAATTCCGTTTAAAAAATATGCTGAGTTTAGTATTTCAGGTTAAGTTATCTGTGTTTGTCTGTTTGTCTGTAAACTATTGTATTGGCATGTATTAAGTTCACCCTCTGCTCTCTGGCAGACAATAAATAAGGATCATAATATAATTCACAATCAATGATGATATTTTATAAGTAGGTTATTACATCTGACTGTTCATAATACAGATAATAGGCTGGTAAGCTGTAAATTATACCCAGAGATTGGCCATGCAATATTATAATATTTTACAATATATTTGCTACGTTTAGTTTTAAAGTTAAACATATTCTAAGGGGGGTCTCATGTTTCTACTCCAAGAGGATGTCACTGAGATTCCATGTTGACATACGGTATATAGATAGCCCTTGTCATTGCAAGCCTATTGTCGAAAACCCAAGTCAAACGAATTAACCGTTTCGGAGTTATGGCCTAAAGAAATTTCAAAGTTTGACGCCCCGTGGGGGGTTAACCAATCCTGGTCAAACTTAGGAAATCGTATAACTATATATAATGTATCTGAAATTTCAGACATTTCATTTCTGAAATTTTAAGTGACCCCCAGGAAGTTGACCCCAAACACATCTTCGAACTCATCCGAGCTATTGGCCATACCTTTTGATTGGGGAAAATACAATTTCAAATTTCCTTTCCCTTCGAGAGTTATCGTGTCCAGGTCCGGACACACGACACAACAAAACAACATAGTCCCAGAGTCCGGCAGACTTATGTGCTCTACAACATAATTATTAATTATGATGGATGAGCAAGATGATTGGAACTTAGCTATTGAGTCTATTCAATTTCGTTTTGTATACCCACTTTGATGAAATGATGATGAGTAGTATCGGTAAATCCCAACAGGGGATAGGGCTCCATCTACTATTGTTACATCGCGGTGAGTGTTTATCGAGTCATAACAAAAATTCAGTAAAAGGATCTTTAGGTGACGGTATATTACTACTACTAGTACTTCCACAGTTCCACACAGGATTTATATCTCGAGATCTCGAGATATTTATATACACTCTGTCCAAATGGGTTAAGATAGGTCACGTTTGTTCGTGTATGCATCTACAGAACAAAGAATAACAGATAAGAGATAGCGTAGATAAGGAACACTATTCTTAGTAATATTATGCAAATGATATAGGACATTCAAATTACTTCTGTTTATCGTGAATAACAAAAATGATAAAAAATACTGTCCACATGGGTTAAGACAGGGTTACGTGAACCCAATTTTTTAATTTTTCTCCGATTTTTTTCAGGTCGAAACATGAAAAATATGTTGAAATACAGCTAATTAGAATTCATGAAATCAAAATTATTGGCCATTTCTGTTATTTTCTAACATTTTTCGTCAAAATGGGCAAAGGAAAGGGCTTAACTGAGGTTGAGAAGGCTAAAGTGGACATTTTGGCTGAGCAAGGCATGTCCAATGTTAAAATTGCAAAGAAAATAAAAAGATCGACTAACGTTGTGCGTAATTACAAAAAACTGGGGAATAAATATGGTCAGCAGTACACCAACGAGGCGTCTATTAAGAAAAAGAAAACCTCTGACAGAGACAAAAGAACGATTATTCGGCTCGCAGCGTCTGGAAAAAACTCTGTCCGAGAAATTAGTCGTCAGTTAGAGACACCAGTGAGTAAATCTACTGTCCATAACGTTATTTCGAGATGTCCAACACTTGAATGGACTAAACGGATTGCCCAACCTGTCTTAACGGAATCCCATAAAGCCAACCGACTTTCATTTGCAAAAAATCATCAAACATGGGACAAGCAATGGCGTAAAATTGTGTCGGCTACAATGGGAAAACACCTCTTGTGGAAATTGTGGACAGGATGGACTCGATAATGTACCAGGATGTCTTACAAAACAATATTGTAGGGAAAGGACACCATCTTGCTGGCAGGGGTTGGATTTTTATGCAAGATAACGCCAGCGTCCATACATCTCGTTCAACGAAGGCGTTCTTGGACAACAAAAAAGTACGTCTATTGGAGTGGCCATCAAAAAGTCCTGATATGAATCCCATTGAAAACCTTTGGGGAATCGTAGCACGTCAAGTGTACAGTCATGGTAAGCAGTACAACACGAAAAACGAACTCAGGGAGGCGATTCACAGGACATGGTCTGAAATACCATCCTCAACTTTACAAAACCTTATTGACTCAATGAAAGATCGTGCATTTTCCTTAATTACGGCTAACGGAGGGTTTACTAACAAATATTAACATATTTACTATTAATAAGTATTATAGTTTTAACAAATGTGGTACCTGTCTTAATCCATGTGGACAGTCATATTTAATTTTTTTATCAATAATCCACTTATTTATGTTATTTTGTGTTAAAATTTATTTGTTTAATAAAAGCTAATAAAAATCTGATAATTTCCTCTAGTTTGTAGAAAATATAACATAATACGAATCCTTTTTTTTTGCATAAACGTGACCTATCTTAACCCATTTGGACAGAGTGTATAACGTAACAGGTATATGTAGTTCAAACTTTAAAAGAATATATATGGGGGATTAATAATATGGCGTGTCTAATTACCAGTTAGCTAGTTTAATGTCCCTTGTCAGTTCATAATAATAATGAAATGCTGTTGTACCTTCCTCCTCCTCCTCTGCAGCTGCGGATGCTAAATTGCTAAAGCCGAGTAAACTGCGGTTTCATCATTATGATGGGCATCGTAAACAGAGAATGCCGGCATACATGTAAAGCAGACAGATTTTCTCAGAGAAGTATCATCATCATCATAAGCTGCATCACATTGTAAATTTGTTTTTGTTCTGTTGTCGGAAGTCAACGGAAGAAAGAGTGTAGTTGTGGAGTAATAACAATAATGTTGATGATGATGATGATGATACATAATCTCTAGGCAGACACAAGCTTTTTACATGTTAAACAGGGTGAGTAGCATCATGTGGCGATATTTTTTTCGTATAGGCAGATAACTCTAGTGTTAGGTGGTTTTTAATGGTTATATTAGAATCTAGTTTCATTTAAATCAATCCGGTAGTATCTGTCTCGTTTTCAGGTGATGTAATAGTAATGATGAGACAACCGAGAGAATAAAAAAAAACTACGAAATTTCTTATTGTTAAATGGACACCAAAAAAGCTTCACGAAATGTCCTACATATCCATTTCTACCTACTACATTTCTCAAAAGCTGACGAGATTCCATGTGAAAAAATTTCTTTGATGAATTGCTTCACTCATGTGATAAGGAAAAGAATGAATCCAGTTTGTTTTTCGAGGGCACTTGGTAATTCTTTACAGTTTTTGTTTCACTAGCCGTAGTATCAAAGACCAAAGAATGTTATAATTAATACCCAGGAAAAAAAGCCGTCGTTTGTTTGGAGCCCACATGATACACCTGTACCCGCATCTTTACAAACGAACAAGTGATGCAAGTTAAGCTAGAACAGAGATAATAGCATGCCATTTTACATTCTAGAACAACCTCTTAGCTTGCTTCCCTGTATATCAAGCAGTTTTAATCGTGTCATCGGCTCAAGTAAACTCTGGCAGCTACGAAGTCTACGTGGTTGTAGACGAGAGATGAGTAAGCCCATTTGTTTTCACACACACACATATACACACTGGCTGACTGACGGAATAAAAAAAATCGATAAAATAATAATAAACAACTTCGTTACAATTACAAACAAATACCAGAGAAGGAGAGGGTAACTGACGTAATGTTTCTTGCGTAATATGAATATGTAACAAGTAAAGAGCGCTAGCGCTGCCATCCCTCTCATTCTGATGGATGATGACTGATATTTCCAGAAAGATTAGATTACTGCTACTACCAACTGCTGTGCAATAACTGGCTACAAGTACCAGTATCTCTGGTGGTGAGAGGGTTTTACAAGGAGAAAAAAATAACGCTGTCCTGTTTGGAGTTTGGAGCTCCGACGTAATTTTTTTGTTGTTGATCTGGTTGATTTTGTTGAGATGAGGTTTTTGTTGAGCACTAAATAAACTATTAGAGAAAAGGAGAGCATCCAGAGGAAAATTATACAGTCAGTATTCAGTTGGTGTGCTGAATACATTTAACGGCAAAAAAAGTAAAAGACGTATTTTACAGCAACAGGGCTAATTAAAATGCAAAATGAAAGGAAAACCAGAGAGGATGTCTTTTTTATTGTAATAAGAGCATATCATTATTCCACTTTGTATGCGGAGTGAGTTTGCATGTGTGATAAAAGTTGAGGAGGCTTCCGTGGAATACCAAAAAGGTTAGTCAAATTTTTTCCAATACTTTCTTGAAGAATGAGGAATCTCTTGACGATGAGAAACTGGAATACTACGAGATTTTCGTATTACATTATATGCACTTGTTGAACCCATAAATAAACATGTTATTTTGACGGTGATTCGCTGATGGTAAAAATGACTTGACATGTAATGATGGGTTTATATGAGGAACAATTTGCTCAAGTAGCTTAATGTGGACATAAATTTCTTTAAAATGCAATTCCATCAATTATCAGCCATACCTGAATATTTTGCTGCTGCCAGGACTAGAAAAATAGAGCGTTTTTTATTTACTTCTTTCTGATAGTTTGGGACATGTTTATTGGTGGATCATTTGGATCAACAAAATGAAAATGATCACAGTGAAATGGAAGATGAGGATTTAACTTTTGCCCATGTTAATATTAAGCTGTGCAAAAAGTTGTTGTAACAGGACTGGTGTTGTTTCTGTTGAGAGGGCATACATAAAGCGAGATTTTAAAAGACTTCAAAGTGCATGCACGCATGTATAATTGATTTTTTTTGGTGGCAACGTATTCATTATCGTGCTGAATATACATAGCGTTTCGTTTGCACGGATGGCCAAGAAGAATTCCAAAAACAAGATGAGTAACCAGTAACCACTTAAATTCTGTTCACACCGTGTACACCAGTGTACAGGAGAGAGTCATTCCAAATGCACTTGTTGAATGCTTTTTAAATGTTCTCCTTGATCGTGATCATTTACGCTTTGATCCGCATCTCCGTCTTGTGGCTACAAGCATGATGTGGCAGGATGTTGCCGACAGATGGGAAGCCACCTGTTTTTTTGTATATACTCTCAGGTTCAGACTCATAGAATATTTTTTACTTTGGTTTTGGTTTGACGGCCCAACTACAGAAGTACAATGTTGAATGTCGCTTCATTGCACTTGTCATTTCTGTCGTTAATCAAAACGTGTAATAGAAAATAACCCTTTGATATTGACATTGATTTATTAACGTCATCAGTATTCATATGTGGAAGAAACAAAGCTAACAAGTATCATCGTGAAACTAACTGATGGCGCCTTTGCAAAGGTTATCATCAAGCGTGTATTGTATTTTTTACGCGATCGTACCCATATTTCGATTTAATTTCCAAATTAATCGTATCGCAACAAACAATAATTGACAATGGGAATAAAACAAACAATACACATCACACTTTACTTCATTTGTTCTTCCAAGAAACTTCCCTTTTGTTAGTGATTTCCTTTTGTATAGAATTGTAAGGAAAATCAGAAAGCTGTCTGGGCAAGTGAGTATAAAAGCTCGGTGGTCGGAGCGAAAACGCAGTTTTGTTTCAAGACAATTTTGTACAGGTTCCGCCTGACATTTTAACAATTAATTACACATTCTGATTGAATACGACCAAGATTCCTGGTTTTCACTGTCATATATTTCCTGACTCGATCGAGAGAAACCAAATGAGGGTATTTGCTTTTTATAACTTAATCCCGTTGTACTTCTTGTTAACTTGTTACACCGTTTTTCATTAGCACTTTGAAATTGCTCTCCTTTCCTTTATAACTCTCCGATATCACTTATCCTTAGCATACGACATCCTGTCATTTATTACAATTTGAGCATATTTTGTACTCAATGTGAGATAATTTCACCACAGAAAATGCCTTCTTCAATAACAACGATAACAGCTTGCCACGACGGTCACTTATAGCCGTAACAATACCTGATTTGTAATTTGCAAGTAATAATCCCCCACCTAATTATTGTAATGGCAGTTATAGTAACAGTGCAACACGGTGTGAAGTGGCCTGATGATGATGACGATGATGATGGCGACAATGATAGTAACGACGATGGTCTTTTTACTATATTTTCGTAATAGAGAAACCTGCCATTATTTTTAAGTTCTCTCCACTTTGTTTTTTCCCTTTTCGAACAACCGATAACTGACAGTGAATTGAGAAAAACGGCACTTGTTTTCATTGCTACGTGGCTTGTTTTCAAGTCATTTTCTTGTTGAAATGAAATTGACGCTGCTGCTGCTGATGTGGCGCAAATATTTTTTTGTTTATGGGTTGCGTTGTAGTTATTGTCCTAAACAATTATCGTTATCATCAGTCGCTTCTTCTTCTCATTGTTACCAATCTGTATTTTACGATTTGCTTGCCACTAGCAACGTCAGCAGTGGTGAGAGAAGAATGAACCCTTTCGCACAGGAGGTTAAATCAAGTGGAGGTTAAAAGCACGACTTTTTATGCGTCGTCGATGTAAAGTATAAATCAAATTCTATACACAATTAAAGGTATATGGGCATATTATTGCTGATAAGCCCAGTCGCGTATTATAGGTATTTCAGTTGCATTGTGGATGAAAGAGATGATGAAATATACAAGTAGTACAAAAGTAATTACATTTTCCTTTCGTCGTGATGATGATGATGACGATGAAGAGGAGGAGGAGAAGGTATGGTACAAATTGAGTGTGCCGTGGCATTGTGCATTAAGAGTAGAAAACAAAACCTCAATTTTAATTTGATTGAAAAATTACGGTTGAATGCAAAATCGACAGAGAGAGTACTTCACACGTAATTGTGTGTATTATTTATATACATTTTACCTGACAAATTGCTATTTCCATTAAAGTTTCATTTAGGCATATTTATTATTATTTGAGTTGGAGAGCGAGAGAGAGATTGACTGGCAGTGAAGAAGAGGGAGATGACAAAACACGCTATTCATTGACACAAGTCCACCATCAGCCCAAAGCACAAATTGTTTCAAGTGGATACACAATTTCTTGTGGTGTGGTCTTGTTGTTTTACGCAAAGGAAAATTACACATTTTCTACCAGCAAGACAGTAGTGCAGTGTATAGAAAATCGAGCTGAAAATTGTAAACTACAAATTTATTGTAGCCTTTTCTCACGACGTACAAGATGACAATATAGTAATTACAGTACAGAGGCACACCTTTATAGTCTATACCCAACTTGTCTCCAACTTAAATGTAGGTACATATTTCTGTCTGTCGTGGCGTGGAAGAAATAATTGGACCACTCTCTGTTATGTATGTAGATTATTATCCAAGTTATTATTATTGTATTAGTTTTCATTATCGTTTAAAATCCTTCATCATCATAGGTGCTCCACCAGAACACGATAACAAAGTCATTTTTTCAACAGCTTCTACGTAAATTCTCTGCATCAGAGCAATGATGCAGAGGCACACACATGTGGACGGTTAACTACCAGGTATTGTGTGTTCATTCAAGTAGCCACCAATTTACTTTCTAATACCTACCCTGTCGTTGTAATGAACTATGGAAAAATATCATCATCATTATTATCCCAGTGAATTATAACCTTTTCGACGTGATCTAAATTCGAACTGTGTAATTACCACGAAATTAATTTCTACCTGAGGCATTATTTTGCACAGGGGACAGATATGTGTGCACACACATATTTTAAGCGTGTTACACATTACAAATATTACACGGGGCAGTAGCAAAACATGTGCACTTTACAAAAAATTGCACCGCTGCAATAACGACGACAAGTGATGATGGCGATGATAATACTGGCTCCACTTTCTTCATTAAAGTACCAATCGAGTAATTGGTGGTGGTGAGGCTCGTTGAGTGCCTTAAAAAGACGGTCTTTAGTATTGTCTTGGTCATTGACTTGACATTCTCGTTGACTGTCGGCGAATGAATGTCTGGCATGAAATCACTAAAACCCTGACCTTGAGTACCAACCAGAGCGCATGCACAAAGGCACTCAGACACACACTCTTTTGAATTGTTTGTTTTGTTGGCAGAGAGAGAGAGAGAGAGAGGGAGAATTTTAAACAAAATCGAAAAACGAGAGAAATATGAGTTTCACATAAACAATTCGTGTGTTCAAGATTTATCATCTAGCGCAGTTTTTGACAACCTTTACATATTTTTAGTCCATAAGTCACTCTCCCAGCAGCCATGCCACAGCAAGCCAGCGAGGGAGAGAGAGAGAGAGACGCTGCGCGCTTTTGGATGATGAGTTCATTTTCTCTCTCTCTGCTTTTAGTAGCCCTCGCCTTTACCAGAGCAGATGAGGATGCTGATTATTATAATCCTAATAAAAAGCGTGGACATAATGACTGTAATGCATACTAACTAGCCATCTAGAGGGTATCATGCATTACAACGATTATGAATATGGATACTGCTTGCTGCAGCCAAACCTGCATATTATTAAATATTAAATTTTCGTGTGTGTGTCTTATCTGTGCCGCGCCATGTAATGAAATACCAGTAGAGCGTGCTCTCAAAATTAGTATTTTTGGCACAGTCCCCTCTCCACTACCATCCCCACTCGCTGAGCAATCTCCAAAAAGAACAAAAACAAAAAAAAACAAGTTGGTAATTTAGCAGTCCTTTTTGCACGACGTTTTTTCACAAGCTGTGATGATGATGATAAGTCGAGGGAAGTTTTTAATAAATGGGTAGACAGCGATAGTAAGTATACCTATTACTTAGGCACCTAAATATATATTGCCTCTACAGATTTAGACGCATTAGTACAGAAAGAACCAAATAGAAAATGCCAGCGAGGTATTATATGACTTTTTTGGCTCGTGATTTTAATCTGCATGAAATATGCTCAAGAATGTGAAATAGACAAAAAATGTATTTATGGAATTAATATTACGCTTCTTCTTCTTCTTTTCTGTTTTGCACTGGTGTGCTGTGTGCTCTGCTGCTGCTGACTTGCTGGGAGTGAGAATATGAAATGGTTGTTTGATAACACAGCCCAGAGAATGATGACAATGAAAACGACGATGATACTAATGGTGATGATGACGACGAAGACTAGATGATGTATGAGCTGAAGAAAGACTTTAAAAATCTACATACACCGGCAGCAGCATTCCTCGCCGTAATATTATCATTATGGCCGTATAAACTTTGTTGAAAGCTTGTTGGCAGTTCGGTGGATTTAAACAATAGGCCCGTTTTTACAGATGATGACACAATACCATTTTTTGTTGTGCTGTCTTATGTACGCTGTTTGAAACAAGTCACTGATAAACACTATGTGTAAGAGAGCTCTGGTTCGCATATTAGCACACTGCCCAGCAGGAGGAAAATGGGGACTTGTCAACAGCCTGAAACAAGATGAATAAATATTAATTTAAATACAATTTTACGTTGACGTGTGATCATTTGCATATTATGTGTGTATGTGATTATTTCTTACAAATTATCCCCAATGTTGTGGCTCCGGCTCGATTGCAGGAACAAAAAAATATGTGATTGGTTTATAACGATAATGGTGTTAAGATGATCATCAGAAAAAATGGGTGTGTATGAGTGTGTGTGTGTTTGTATGCTTGATTGAAAATCCATTTAGGCCATTAATTGGGATTGCGCTGGGTAGCCGTAGGACAATGTGTGACTTGTGGGCATTGTTACAGCTTACCCAGTTTACTCACAGGTATTGGTTGGCTGGGAGCGATCTGAATTGATGATGATGACGATGAGAATGAACGTTTTGGCATTTTTTTGTGTTGCAATTGCAGTATAAACAAAAAAAAAAAAATGAGATAAAAAATCATTTTTCTTCGGGTTTCATATTATATCAATATTTCACCAATATTCTGGCAATGTTTACCCATTTTTTAGAGCAGCTTGTCGAAACCTGCCACTCCGTCATTTCTTTACCAAACTTCGCATGTTTAAACATTTAAATATATTTACATGTCTTTTCTCTGTCTTTTTTTGTTCTAGGCTTGGCTTTTGGCAATGTTTACTTGCTGCGCCACATTCATTGTGTCACCATTATTTTGGGCGAATATAAATACGTAGACATAACCTATATGCAACTATATACCTAACCGGACTGTCCCAACAATAACACAAAAAATTGAGTTTTTTTTGTGCTGATGTCATGATCAAGTTATCATCAAGCCGACTATTAGAAACGGGTGGTGGTGGAAGAACGAGAGACACGCAGGAAAAACGAGAGAGAAAGAATCAATAATATTGGACGTTGTATATGGATGAGTGATCGGGTAAGTGCATGCTGATTTGTTTAATCTTTACAATAATTTTGTTGATAGAAAAAAAAGTTTTGCGAAAAATACACTCCTCCTTTGTACTATTACTACTATTATTAGAGGAATGTTGTAAGTAAGCTGGTTACTTTACAACTAGCAGCAATGAGCATATATTGCACACACGTAGAGAATAAATTCGGAGTAGACATCATCAAACCGTGACGCAGCTCTTTTGCATTATTTTTTTCAATTTTCACAACTTCGAGAGAATCATGGTGTTTGGGAGGGATATGATTTTTTTGAAGACTGCGAAGGAGATTTGTGTAGTAGTTTTTTTGTAATGACGGTTTTTACACGACATAACCGCATGTTTACAAAAAGTA
>JAHZNB010006691.1:28770-43175 GCA_027744295.1 Callyntrura guangdongensis | reverse complement strand
ATTTTTTTAATGTAAAATTGTTTGTCGTTTTGTCAACTAATCAATTGTCAATAAATTTTTTAAATAAAGTTTTATGAAATGCTTGTCAATGAAAAAAATTACAATTTGTCACTTTGTCAACGCTTGTCGGCTTCATGAAATGGGGTCCAGCTATAGATTATGAGCTAGCTATACGTGTTTTTTAGTTTCATTAGAAAAAAATCCTGCTAGGAAACATTATGTTCTCGGTCAAAGAATTAAAACATCACACCGCCAACCGCTGATTGTTTGCTTTACGTATATATATCCACTACCTGTAATATCGCTGTTAAAATTATTAAGTCAAATTTATATCGTTTCATGCTTTTACTTTTAAGCACGAAAAAACAAAAATAAAGTGCGAAAAACATTTGAAAAGTCTGATTTTCGCTTTATTTCAGATTGATACATTTACATAATGTCAACGTACAAATACAAAGCTTGCAATTGCAACATTGGTAGAAATGTTATAATAACATACCATATATACATTTAAAAGCTGTACCATATGCTTTCATATGCGTTTACAATTTTGAAAGCTTCACAATATAATTTTTTTGTAAAAACGTGTCAAAAACCCCGAAAACCACACACCTTGCATACTGTTGCATGCTGTTTCTCTGTGCCAATAAGATATGCGTAAAGAGCGAAAATATCGTTGCATTTGACGCAAATTTTACTGTTCTAAGGACTTACATCATACATGGAACTAGCATGTAGCAATAATGCGAGATTGAAGTAATCAGTTATGGATGGTAAATCGGCTGGAATGAAGTGCTAATGGTACTTGGGTGTGGGACAGATCATATATATGTACAAATACATAAATACACATTGAGGTACATACAAATGTATTAATGGACCTATATGTCAATGCTGTATACATATAGATTTATTTGTACCTCATTGTAAATACATGCAACAACATAATATTATTATTAATATGAAGGTTATATACCTATAGTTGTTTGGTTTTCGTTTGCTTAGTGAGTGCAGTAGTCGTCACTAGTCGTCAGTCGCATTCGTGTGTGTGTACTTACAAATCAAAATCAAATATTAACATAAAAATCGTTCTTGTTGCCCCTCATCAGCTCCCAACGATGTTATGCCTTATGAAATTTCTGTCGCATTACCAATTATCTACCACTAATTTTACGAAATTTTGGGTGTTACACGCAAGATTTTTAATTAAACGAGGAAAATTACACAGTAGAAAAATCCCTGAGCTGTTTGTTTCTTCCGTTTGTCTGATCTCTGTCTTTCATTATAGGTCTGTTTAAAGACATTAATTTTACTATAATATAATAGGTGGGTGTCTGTAGTCTGTCTGTAGTCTGTCTCAAAAACTAGTAATTAAAATTTTCAAATTCTGTTTTCACTAATCAATAGTTATGGTTAATAGCTTGGATGAGTTTGACGATGGGAATTAGGGGTCATGTTGGGAGGTCACTTTTAAAATCAATACATGACCTATATATTTTAATCCACATATATAGATTGTCTATCTATAATAGATGACAATAGAAAGTTTTGCAAACTTTGACCCAAATTGGACCCCCAGGGGAGCCAAACTAGCAAAAGAATGGAATTTATTTAGCCCATAACTTTAAAATAAATCATCTAATAAATGGGGTTTTTACTAATTGACTAACATTGACAAGGGCTACATTATACGATACGTACAGTATAATGTGATCATGGAGTTTAGAATACAAACTACAAACAATAAAACTTACCACCGAGACGGTGAGTGACAACGATAGCGATGCACATGCCAGTTTGCCAGCATCCTCTGACTACATAATTTTCTTCCATTGTGTCTGGTGGTGGTAAGCAAGCACGATAACCCTTGAAGGAAAAGGAATTTTAAAATTCTGTTTTTGCCAATCGAGGTATGGTCAATAGCTGGGATGAGTTCAAAGATGGGCATTTGGGGTCAAATGGGGGGAGGGAGGGGGCAAACCTTGAAAATTGTTTCGCTCATACTTAGAAATTGTGAATCCGTTTGAGATGGTTTTTTTCTAATCGACTAACAGTGACAAGGGCTATTACATATGTCAGTATGATATCTCAGTGATGATAACCCCTTGGCACGCTAGCGTATAAAAACAAAAACTTTTAGCTTTTTAACTCTTAGTTTAGATTTTAGTTTTTCTCTTGAGATTGTTAATGTTTATTTTATCAATATTAAAAACGCGTGTGGTAGGCGGTGGCGTTACCCGAAAATAACTTCTAATTTCTCAAATATTGCCTCAAACACGCTGTCAATAGTGTCAATGCTATATTAAAATGTACATTTCGTTTGGGTAGAATTAAGTCGTCGTGTCGTTAGTTGTTGGCTGCATGCTAATGCTACTAAAATACGAAGATAGTTTCTTGCTAATGTTAATGTTGTTTAATGTTGAACTTGAGCATATTTTGTGTACAAAAGCCGCTTGTATCAGCGTACAACAATTTTTATTAGTTGCTTTTAATCTCTGCATTACACGATACAGAAGATGTTGAAATTTTTCATTTAGTTTTATTACTAACTCCTAATTAGATATATGGATTTTACTGCATGAGCAGTTACATAAAAATTCACACAATGCAATGGCAAATACGTGTTTTCTGATTCGATTGTACAACTTGTCTACATTTTAGTTAACAAGTGTGATACACAAGTACATAGTAATAATAACAGTAACAATTATTATAACAAAAATATATATAACAGTAGTAGGTACAATTAATGTAATATTTAGTAGTGTATTTTGCATAACTTATGTTTCCTTTCATTTAAAAATGCTGTCAATTTGTCTACATATAAATCTAGCGTCGGTACAGTCTGGATATAAACTCATTACATGCTCAACTTGATGCTCAGGGAAAAGGGCTGCCAAATGGTAGTACATTGTGGTCCTGCTCGGGTTGTTGGTGGTAAGGGACGAAGGTGATGACGATGGAACAATTTGCGGAAGAGCGGAGGACAACTGTGGCTGTGGTTGGGGATAATTGACAGCAGTGCCAGACAAGTGAGTCCTTTGCGATTTTGCCCAATCATCCTGAGCAGATCTTGCCGAACCGTGAAGCGTCAAATCTGCAGGCTTCCACACTTCGCTCAAAGTGGGATTACCTGGGAATGTACTTAGGCTATACGAGTCTTGTAACGGAAACAAAGAATGCGAAGAGTTTAAACTAGCACCACGTTGGTAAG
The DNA here is from genome assembly GCA_027744295.1 of Callyntrura guangdongensis. Taxonomy (NCBI): domain Eukaryota; kingdom Metazoa; phylum Arthropoda; class Collembola; order Entomobryomorpha; family Paronellidae; genus Callyntrura; species Callyntrura guangdongensis. The sequence continues at coordinate 39,961 of JAHZNB010006691.1, read as the reverse complement.
TTCTGTGGATTCTCGGATCACCACCCGGATTGATACTTAATTGTCTCTGAAGTTTTCTATGTTGGTTAGCACCCATCGTTGACATCGATAAGTCTTTTGAGGATTCCATTGGAACAATAGCTGAGCGTGTTCTACACACTGGAGCCTGGCTACTTGTTAATGCTATTGGTACTGATTGCGTTTTCATTGCTTGCTTTCTTAACTTTTCACTAACGGACGTGCGCTGTGTTGAATGGTAATATTTGCATTTTTGGCCATATGTACATTTTTTCCCGTATGGACACGGAGGAGGAAGTTGTGTTACTACTGATTTAGATAGGAGTTGGTCCAGAGATGGTCCATTACGACCTAATGGATCTTCTGGAGGCATGAACCTGCAAAAATACACAAATATTTTAATTTTACTCTCTACTCATCAGGGAACTACCCATTGTTCTACATTTTAAGGATCAGAACTTACCTAGACGCCTGTTATTATTTAGCAGCCTTGAAGGGGTATAGACCAGAATTCCTTCCTTCTCTAATTCTGTAAGGATGTGCTGGTCTGCAAGTTAAAAATAAAAAACCACATTTTATAAACAATCCATAAAATACACTTTGCATATAAATTACAAGGTAAAAGCAAGACAAGGTGAAAGAGATCTGCTTTTGTTTTTGCATGCAGTAATTCTAGACTAGAGAGATATAAAAATCTATCTACATATAACCTAAAAACTTAGTTTTTTTTCTTTCATTTTGACTTAGATATTTGAAAAAAGTGTATTATTCTGTTCACTGACACTCATTCATTAGTCTTGCTGTTACATATAAGGTTTCGCGTTTTACTTGTGTGTACGACTACGACTACAAGTAAACCAGTCGCATAATGTTACCTATAGGTGCATAGTACACGACGTCAAATTGTGCCTGAGTATTAGCACTGAAATTAGAGAAGAATGCAAATTTGATTTTACTTCTTTATTTAAAAAAACAGAGACGCTGTGTAAAACTTGTCTGTTCTGCATGCATAAAAGGTGAAACAGGTGTACCAGATTACTTTTCACTCAGAGTCACAGGCAGCAGAGAATGTGCCACCAGTAAGACCGGTTGTTGTACGTTCATACAATAGCCGTATTTTGTATGCACTCGCTAGCTACTAGACTATGTAATAACAATAACCTCCAAAAGAAGATGTAAAATGACGAGCAAATTATTTTTCAATTTTCTTCTGAGCAACACAATCGAGCAGACATACTGCAGCACAAAATAAGCATAACAGGTGCAGGCAAGTGCGTTTCTACTACGAACGTGCGCATTACATTTTATGTATGCCCAATGTACCAAAAACTCTAATTGATCGAATACTTCCCAACGAGTTTCAAAGAAAAAGTCCAAAACGCAATAGTAATACAAGTTTTTATGTACCTGTAACTGGGTCATCCGGTTTCGGTGATTCCTTCCTGTAGGAAGGAACAAATACTGTGATTTGCTTGTGACCTCTTGCCTTGAAGTAGTCCACTGCTAATTTGATGCCGCGACATGAAAATACTTTATTATTCCCATGACTGAAATATACAAAAAAAATCGTTTTTTCTTTAGAATAATCAATGAGCTGTTTCAATCACCATTTTTTAAATATATAGGTACTTTTGTGTATTCTACCTCATCGCAATATTACTGCCGTCTATTACAATATGTCGCAAGTTTCCGGGTGACTGGGAAGAAGGTCCTGGGTTACTACCAGTAGCGCCAGTGACTCCTGCGCTTGCACTTTCAGTACCCTCCGCAATACTTATAATTTCATTCAGTCCACTGTTATCGTCAAGAAGTATGAGTTCCTTCAACAATTCGTTTTCTGAAGGATTCGGGCCTAATTTACTTAACACTATTTGCACTTGAGTTTCCGTGTATCCTAATTTCTTTGCGAATTCTAATTTTGACTTATAACTAGGGTCTTCAGTATTAATCTGTAATAGCAATACATAAAAAACGTGAGCACTTATTAACTCGCAATTCTTTTCGCGAGCGGTGGTTTAACTATTTAGTATGTCAGTCACAAACCTGAAGAGCTTCGCCTCCTCCAGAGGCAGCACCTGGACTAAGCACGCTGCTGCTACTCCCACTCATAACAGCTATACCACCAGTCTGTTGTCCTCTCGCAGATATAGTCACATACTCTTCAAACTCTTGCCCCAGGGTATCGGAAACTGTTCTGCTCACGTCATTGTGGCTGGTGGTAGCGTCTGATACCTCACAATCAGAGTCATACGAGCTGTCTTCAGAATCCTGAAGTGGTTGCTTACTCCCATGATGCGGGGGCATACTTCTGGTACTATTTCCACTAAAACTAGTACTGGCTGTTAGTTTGCCTATATACCCGTTTTCGGGAGTTCCTCCGAGAGGTGACGTACACTCCATTGTGGAGAGAACCTGACCGAAACCTTCACTCTGATGATGATGATGCTGATGATGATACTGGTGATATAAACTTGCAGTCGATGACATGCTGCCGACCACTTTGTTACTGGTTGATTGTTCCTGAGTTGAAATTGCAGTACTGGTACTATTATTTGATGAGTCTTGACTGTTGGTGGACAAATCCATGATTTTGAAGATGTCACGTTTGGTGATATAATTTTTTATATCGTTTTATTATCTTTTTCCAGTTCCGGTAACACACAAGTATACACACTTTAACACTCGTATGTACTCCTTAGTGTCGTGACTTATATATACAAAACTGTTCGTTTTCAAGCACCACTTATTCCACGATTGGCAATGACGACCATGACCAAGGTTCACTTATCTAGAATGAGATTACAAAAAGAAAGGATGAGCAACAGAGAACCACGTATTTTAACTTTGTACTAACTACATAATACGAAGTTACACCATTATTCGATAGGGAAATGCTGACGAAATCAATCTTTCTGTATTCTTATTGCTACACGGTGACCCAGTGTAATGGTACATATGAATCACAACAATACCTACAGGATGTCCCTCTTTCTATTTACTATACAGGATGTAGAGGACCTTGTTATTTCTCTAATTGCCCAAATAAATGAGAATGATGTTAAAACCATTTTGCCCAATACTCTACTCGTCGTAGAAAGCTATCGACCTATCTACTACCGACCTACGTGACTATACTGGAACGCACGTGCCCTGGGTAGAGGTTCCATGTATGTTGTAGTTACAACAAATTGTAAAGTTGTAATGATGATGACATGATTAACCGCACACATGACCATTGGGTTATGCATATTTTGATGATGTGAGTGTGAAGAATAATTGTGTAAACCTTTGTTTGTTTGGTTTCCGTGCAAAAAAGTGTTGTTAAACTGCTGTTAGTGGTTAGCAAGCACAGTAAATTTTACTTCTCTACAACGTTATGTTGTAGAGGTACTTGTTTCACTACGAGTACGAGTTCGAGTTGTTGAAGAAAAAAAGCAGCTCTACGCTACTACTACAATTGCACTTTAAATGACTGTATTATTAGTAAAGTTATTTATTGTCGAATCACGTAATCACACTCCTACTTGCTCACTCGGTACAATTACGATGTGAGCTGACGGGGTGTTTTATGTTAAAAACAGTCACCAGCTTAATATTGCCCTACTATCATCAGCTACAACTACACTGTCGTAAGTCTGTAAGACGCGACGGAACAAAGTGAATGGCAGTTTGGAGTGTAGTGGAAGTCGAGTGGTAAAAAAGGGGAAAACCAGTGAACCCGGATGTAGCCAAATAAACGAAAAATCTACCTTTTCGCTTCTTGCATGTGATGCTGATATGATGAGATTTACCATTTAATAATTATAGCGATGACAAATCTGCCATAAAGAGTTCCTATCCCAGCCCATCATCATCACCATCAGCCAACGTATTTACGCATGGCATGGCAGGGCATCTTTATGTGCAGTTGGGAAATTTCCACTCACAAAATTTACGCATTAAATATTTTTTACAGCGTGTACATTTGATCTTCAAAATGGTGCATACACATGCACCTAAAATGAAGTTTATTGCAATTTCTTTTTCGAAAATAGCACAAGACAATGATGAGAAATTTAGAAATTGGTCCAAATCCAAAGAAAGCACAAAAACAGAGAAACTGTATTGTAGACAGCAACCCTTTTTCTTTGCCGATTTGCAGCCAAAAAAATAAACTAAGATTTTTTCAAGAAAAATTTCACACCGGTGTAATCTAATGTCGGTTGTTTGTTGGATGCCCTACAACAAGTACTTTGTAAGCTAACAAATACCCACTTGTCTCGACTTTTTTTTTAAGGAGACTTAGCTAGAACCAATTTTCCTTTGCTTCGTTCTACCCTTTTTCGATGCTTTAAAAATTACCTTAGGATCAGCGCATAACGGAGTACTCCTGGGCACAAACTGACGGCCAGGGTCCTTTATCAAAACAACCCAACCTCCCAGGAAGAAACCCTTCTACCAACTACTGCTATAGGTTCCGTCTTCTCTTAAATCACTGTTGGCCATCACATTAGTCAATATCCGTTAAAAAATATTCAACTCGTTGGCACGGGTCAGTTTTAAGTACATGTCCGTCTACTGACTTAACTCTTAATCCCCACAGTATTATATTATTACTATTATTCAAATCTGTTACGTGTACAGATACAGACTGCGACAGTGTCCCTCGTGCAATTTTGTCCTCCTCCACTTCACCACCAAAAATAATGCATAACCATTCTTAACTTTGACGAAGAAAGTAAATGGAAAAAACTTTTCCCAGCTTTGGCCAAGTACTGACTACTGTCTAGGTGTACTGATAGAACTTTACTTAGAAAGGATATTGCAGTATCGAGGTCATACCGTATCATTAAAAGAAGTTGTAAACGTATTCCTCCACACCTTTCAACTAATTGGTCCCAAGTTCCTTAACACGTTGCAGCACACACTAGCAATGATTTTATAAGAGAAAAACAATCAAACTTTAGCTGCTGCCACCGCCACCACCACACATTGACCAGTCAGGAGTATTGCTCACTTAAAAGTGAGTCAAAAATATGAATGAATAAAAAAAGTAATCTTTTTTCTCATCCTCTCTCACTTGCACGCAATGTTTTGGTGTCTGTGTGTGTCAACAGAAATGAACTAAATCCTCACTTACACCACCAACAACAACAACAACGATGATGATAATAATGATGGCCACTCTTTGTGTGCATTATTGTCCTATGATGCGCATAACAATAATGACAAATATTATAAGGTGACTGGCTAGCTCGCGACGGAGAAGCAGTTACTAAAATGCATTGTTGCTAAAAGCAGATTCACTTCTAGAGTGGCTCCTCTTCACTTGCTGTGATTATTCTGATAAAAAGTAAACTTACAACAACAACAACAGCAGAGAAAACAACAGGATTCAGGATACGGATTATCATATAGACTATTTAACAAGTTCCGTCCACCACTCACGACAATAACATCAATACCAGCAGCAGCAGCGCAGCAAGCAAGTTTCGAAATGGGGGAGAGGAGGAGAAAGAAAGTAGCATGCTTGGCTGTTGTGTAGTAGTAGTAGTAATTCTGGTATTATTGTTATCATGATGAGAGTGGGGTACCTCAGCTCAGAACTTAACACAGGTAGGGAGGGTGGCACATCGCACACCCAAAAACAGTGCAGTACTGACTTAATTTAACTGTAACTCCCTAAATCAAATAAAAAGTCATCATTTGAGCGAATACCCTTAGTGTGTCTTTTAGAGTAGTAGTGGTATAAGTAGAGAAACGACAATCATGATAGCAAAAGGCCACAAGTGTGCAAATTTTTGTGAAACGACACGAAAAGGAATGGTATTTGAATTGTGAACTTGTTCTTGTGACGACTGATTACAGTGTATAAAATCACTGCAATCTGCACTAGCAAGCAGCAGTACTGTGCAATATCGTCGTACCAAATTCACACAGGGACGAACACACACAAGATATTTTACCTGTTTGCCATGTAAAATTTTTTACAGTGGTAGATGATGATGCCAACAAGACCAGGCAAATTCCGATAATAACTTGGCTTCAACTATGAATTTAAAATATAAGTTTACCCTGATAAGGCAAATCAGCAGCAGCAACAACAACAACAACAGGTATTACCTATGATGACGATGATAACTAGTGAAGTCGCACTACTGGTGACTGGCAGTGCTACATATTATCATCTTGTACGCTTTTAGTTCGAACCGTGTGTGTAGGTACTTACTTTTGCGCACTTGGTCCTTCGTCTTCCCTGGCTTCTAGTAGAACCACTGAAGTAAAATATGCGTACCAACTAGGAGGGAGAGACATATGAGCTAATATTGAAAACGGCTCTAAATCCTTCTTTCTCTGGCTTTGAAATACATAAACTCTGACATGATGATGATGGTCAAACCGCTAAGTTGCGCACCCAGTGTGTAAATGTGCACGGGCAATAAATAATAATGCGCACCGCAGCGGCGATTTAACTATGCTTTACTGCCTAGGTATTTAGCCAGTAGTAGTATCCCTCCCTTACATTTACAACTGCTCACAAGGTAAAGAAAAGACACTTAATTTTGCAACGAGGAGATACAAGTACACATACACACATGTCAAAGTGCTTTTCTTCTAACCACGTATTACTGCACACAACAATGCACTCACGTAACAAATCCTCATATTTCTGCACACCCAGGTACAACAATGCAGAGATGCAACAATCACTGAAAACAACCATATTTAACTTTTATTATTTGTGTACGTATATTATAAAAAGGCATACCATGTTATTTCTCGTGTATAATGGGATGAAACATCCTGGTACGGTATTTACACGCACATCTTTTGACTCAACTGTCAGAGAACTGTGAGAAGTAGTAGAATTCGAAGCAGTGCCCAGTTAAGTGTGTGTTTCTTTATATATTATTATTTTCTTGTTGTACGTAAGTAAAGAATGCTAAAGGTATTTAACTGGTCACACTGGTGCAGGATTTACAGGCTTAGTAAACAGTATATATGTATACAAACACACCGTGTGCTACACTGCCACTGCTTACACGGAAAACACTACAAAAGAAAAGAATAAGAGCATTCACCACACTGCTAGTTGACTGACGCACAACAATCAACAATGAACTTGTTTTCAGTTAAATTATCNAAAACACTACAAAAGAAAAGAATAAGAGCATTCACCACACTGCTAGTTGACTGACGCACAACAATCAACAATGAACTTGTTTTCAGTTAAATTATCAGTAGTAAGTGTACAAAATGTAAAAAAAATGATAGAACAGGTAAAGGTAAACACATAATAATACTAAGAATATTATATACAAAAAAATGAAGTGAGGACCAAACTTATATTGTAAGACTGACTTTTTACGTTCGTGCTGCTTCCTCGCCTGCACGGTGTACTCTACTAACTACAACTACAACTGAACTAAAGTGCTCCAACAAACCAAACACACACGTTCAGTAGTTCTGCAGATCAGTTTTGTAGGAACAAAAAGAGCACTACCACAATACTATACTACCACAAAGATCTTGGCTCTCCTCTCATCATAGAGAGAACTCTAAGCAAGCAAAATAGCACATACTTACACAATACGCTGCACAGGTGATGACGATGAGCACGATGATGATGATGATGATGAGGGCTTGAGGTGATGCACAAGTTAGAGTACCTACGTACCTAGTCGGTATAATACTACTTATTGCCTACTTTATAACAATAATAGAATAGAGAGGAAAGCATGTACGAAAAACTGCGAATATGTACATAGGAACGGAATAGATGAGAGGATGATGATAATCATCATCACATCACCAGCAAAGCAGGATCTGCTCACTTTCTGAAAGGGAGAGAGAGAGAGCTCTTTTTGGATTTGCCTTTGCGCGATTCAATTGTACTAGCAATAGTAGTAGTAGTAACAGTGAAAAAGAATATTACCCTCATTCTGACACGGATATCGTCATCATCATCATCATCATCGTCGTCGACAGCAGCAGCAGCATCCTCGTGAAACTGCAGAGTAAAGCACCAACAAAACGATGAGTTTACGTGCCTGCTTTTTAAGCAAAAACACAGTGTACTTTTGGACGATTCATGTGCACAGCGAAATAAAAACGCTGTCCATATTACCATGTGATACACGCCACTACGCCACTGTTCTTCACGCGTTTAAATGTAATTCAACGTTTTGTATGAAAGTATAGAGAATGGACAGAGGTGGTATGTCTGGTAGACTTGTAGATATTTAGTTTTTTTTATCCTTTTCTTGTATATCGGCTGGTTTTACCTAGTATTACTCAATGGACAAACATTGCGTCGCGGCTTGTTGGTTTATTATGTGACTAAGAGCTTTTCGCTAATAATAATTTAACCGAGTTTGTCTGTCTGTATGATTTCCAAGAGGACGCTTATGCCTGACACTATGATTTGGATTTGGAACAGTGATGGGGAAGATGGGCACAGTATCGTTATAGACTTGGATATGGAATTTTGGTCAGGCGGGGAAAGCATTTTCACTCTATTTTAACATCTAGTAAAGTGTGATGGCTAATTTAAAACTCATTGAGTTGAACTAGTAAATGCTCATATACAAGGTCAAAATGTCCCCTGTCTGCCCCTCTGTGGGCTCACACAGAAAGAGGGGAAGCATCTACTTTACTCTGTATTGTGCGGTATCATTCGAAAGCATTTCCGGCGTTGGGCCAAATTATTCGTGTTTTTCAGCTACGTCGTTATCCCCGCAAATTTAAGTGTATTATTCTCATGTGTTCCCTTCTCTCGCCACAAGTAAAGCTCTTTGTAATTTCTCTCTTTCCCTTACACACTTCTCAATTTCGTCGTCGCGTATCCGTAATCCGCATCCTAAAAGTTCATGACAAGATAATAATTTGCAGGAGTAGTAGCAGCGAAATAAGGCGAAACGTTTTTTTTATTCAGCGCGGTATCATCATCATGAATTTCTAAAAGCAGCGGCAGAGTGCTGAAAAATAATGCTAGTAAGAATAGTATCATCATGATAGAAGGAGAAGATGACGAGGCTGTGATAAAAAAAATCTTTTAAAAAGTCTACATGTAAGTTTATATTATTGTTATTGCTATTATTATTCTACAAGTCAGCAAGATTTAGTGTTTTTTTTCTAAACAGGTACTAGTACCAACTAGAAATTCGTTGTTTGTACAATATTGTATGTACACCAATAACAATGATAATAGAAGTTTAAAATTGCCGAACACATTTTTCTTTTTACTTTTGCTCCACACAGCAGCAAGCGCTGCAGTGTGGACTACTATGGCAGGGTAAAACAACTGGTAAATGTTCATGTAACAATAATATTATTAAATATTGTGATAATAACTGCAGGGAGGTACCTGCACCACTATATGCTAAGCCTTGTTGTTAGAGATATATTCTGGTCATTATGTTCGAAAGTGTAATATTTGGTTTTGGTACAAAAAGTAACATGCGTATAAAGGATGTACAATGCCATATATTCACTCACTCCCAAGAAATTTTTTACGGTAGGGATCATTACTATCACATTATTATGATCTTCGCTGTCGTCGTCATATCGGCATCATCGTCATCATCATAGCAGCATTAATAGTGGCATGGCCATTCTCAAGTGAACTCCATTTGGGGGATCCCGGATCTAGCCAGTGAACCATTCACTGCAAGCGTTGATACACACACACACACAGACAGGCATACCTATGCATACAATTATACTTACAACAACAACACACACACACACTGTGTAACATAAACATTCACATTCACACATGCTTTTCATAATGATTCTTTTCGCTTACCAACCAACAACACACGTTAAATGTTGTTGATGATGATGATGATGAAGTGCATTTAAAGTGGCTTAGTTTTGTGTTTGTAAAGTTTATCATCATATGCACCAAGTTTATGCACCAAGTGTAAAAGAAAAATGTAATTACGTTGAGATGCATACGTACGCACACATCATTTCAGTTCAAACTCCAACACATACAGAGAGAGATACCCATTTACTTTGAAAAGTATTCTAAAAATCGCTCCGTCTGCAACAGGATGGTTAAAATCTCTCGATAATGATGATGGTTGTGGTATATTGGACGGTAAGAGGAAAATTCTTAAGCCAGCAACATTAACAGATTCACATGGTTGTCGTCGTCCATCCGTCTCTCTCCCTCTCCGTGTAGCCAAGAATTTTCATATTATGATTATGATTATATGGCCATTATTACAAAGTTTACAGACAATAATAACAACAATAGTCCCTTTTTGTAACAATGTAACAACTTTTATGACAATCATTTCCCACTTATTTCACACTTTTCTTAACAAAATAAACTATTAAGTGATAAAGTAGTAGGGAAAACATGTACCATGTGGGATGTGGGTATATTTCGTGCGTTCAAGACATGGATGGATTTCACAAACACGGGGGTACACATTTCGGCTGGGGAATTTTGCTGTGTTTGTTACGTCCCGTCTTTTCAGAGAGGAAAGTATTGGTATTGATGTTATTGTCGTTATTATATGAATAATATTATAACAATATTTACAATGATATATGACTTTATTGAGTGTGTACCCAATATTGAAAATGATGCCAAAAACTGAATACACATAATACGTGCCAAGACAAACATTATTTGATTTTTCGAGACCTAAACACAGTTTGTTTTGTTTTGAAATAGACGAAGTGCATTGCTGACTTGCTGATCGTGAAATGACTTTAGGCAAAAGAAAACTAGTTTGCTTTGACACCTTGGTGAGATGAGGACACATATGTGTCCCAAAGCACCTCTTTATCGACAATTTTTGGCAGCAAACGTTCAAAAATTACCGAAAAGTAGAGAGCGACTGAGTGAGTGTGTGAGAGAGAGAAGGATGATGAAGTGAAATTGGACATAATAATCAAAGTAATCGCAGTCAATAAAATCCACTGTAAATGATCATGAAAATAATAATAATAATAATGATAATAATGTTGAGGACGAGACAGCATAAAATATTTTGTTCACGTTTTCTTCGCCACACACTCTAATCTCCTATTTTTCTGCATAATTCTGGTTTCTCATGATGAGCGTATATCGTACATACATGTAATATTTTATGAAGCGGATGTGGCTTTAAGTGCAAAGTGAAGAGAGATCAGAGACCAAACACAAATAAGTATAACCAAAGAGCGCGAGTGACAGAGAGAGAGAGAGGGGGGGGGG
>JAHZNB010006691.1:0-28647 GCA_027744295.1 Callyntrura guangdongensis | reverse complement strand
ATCAGAGAGGCAGCATATCTATCATTTATTGTGAAATCCGGAAATTTTCGAGGTGATAGGGGGTATTTTCCCAGAAGATTATGGCAGACGTTTTTTTGAGTATTTCATAATAATAATCACCCGTCGTGGCTGCGCGGTCGTAGGACTTTACAATAAACAAGAATTGTAATGGCAGAGACTCCGCTTTCAACGAAAAGGGATGTACTCACAGATTAACAACGAAAACGATTCGATGACGATGATAAAGATTTTGGTAACTCTTTCCCTTTTGCAGACTTGCTATACAAGGAATTAAAAACTTTCGTTTACACAAACACACAACACAACTTACTTGATATGCCCGTTTACTTTAACTATTTCCAAGATTCACATGCATATATACATACACATGATAATATATACGCAATTTTACAATTTTGGGTACTTGTGTCTGTGTGGATCTACCTAAAAACCTTGATAATAGATTTGATAATAACAATAATAATAATAATAATATAGCCCTTTATGATAATGGGCTACTAACTTATACCTGTTTAAAACTTGGCTACTTTCTTAATATTTTTGAAAGCGTTTTTAGAAGGTTGTTTAATTTCGTACACAACAAGCACCCCTTTGTTAGTATGCCTGCATTTTAAATCTACTCTGCTAACTATAATAACACTGCAACAACTAGCGCAATTTATTATTACAGTAAAATTCACATCCGCTTTGTAAATTAGGAGATAGTGAGATATGTGATGCGATCGAACTCGAGTGATAAGAAAGGAGGTGCTCGTAAAATCAGTTACTATTACACATGCCACCATCATCTCATCAACGTAGACAAACTATATTTATGGCTTCTTAACTGTTTTCCTATTACTTTTGATGACGCGAGAACGAGAGAACAGAGAAGGGGGAACGAGCCATTCTTTAACATTAGTTTATATTGCTGCTTTGCTCTCTTGCATACGTATGTAATGTATCATGTAGTGTATTTACCTACATATAATTTGTATAGTGGTGGCAGCGGCGGCGGTGGCGATGCCAAGTTGGTGGTCTTTGTTTTGCTTCTTTCAATGCGCCTCATCATTATCATCATCAACAGCAGCATGAAAGCACACCGTGTGTGTCGAGCCCAGTAAAACCATAATTTTATATTTAGAAATTTATTTTGATTCCGTCGTATTAAAAAGTTTTAATCTCTTGTCACGTTTCCTTCTTAAAGTTGGAATTCACATCTATTTTGTTTGCTTCGCTTGCGTGTCAGCGTTCGTAATGAAATTACAAAGAAATACAACTGCCCGTTGAACGCTGCTTCTTTTTCTTCGGGGTATTTGTCATGTTTTGTGGTGTGGTGGCGTTGCGGGCAGAGAGAAAACAGACAGGCGCATATTTTCTTTTGATTTAATTTGTCTGTGGTTTTTCTTCTTTATGAGAATACATTCAACTGTAAAACGTAAAAAGATTGTTTCCGAATGACGTCACACGTTGGTTGGAGGCAGTCAGGCAGTTACTGACCACAGTTTAAATGCTATTTGTTAAATCGTTTTTTCTTCATAAACTCGGTAATGACGTAGAATATGTGCGTCTTACTCTGTGTTTCTATTCTCTCCTCTGCGTAATATATAACCCATCGCGAGGAAAATCATTCACGTGCAAAGTTGTAAATAGCTGTACACCTCAACAAAAATGCTTATTTACTAATTAACTACAGCGGTTCTTGGTTCATCTTTCTGGGTTTGTCGTCACAAAAATTGTTTGAATAGTAGAACGTGCTCGTATTGCTCATTGTTCTCTGGCGCACTCTATCATCGTCGTCATCATCGTTTCGGTCGGTGTGTCGCTAACATTAATAATGGCAGTATGTTCAGTGTAGTACCAGTCCTTATTGTGTTTATTACTACGAAGAACAACTCATCCATGTGATACAATAAACTAGAAACACGTTTTTTACAATAATTATCCTACAAGATTTTCTAGTCGCCCAAAATATACGTCATCATCAAATACACACACACACATGTGTAGTATTGGCTATATCCTACGCCATGTAATGGCCAGGCACACAGATTAATATTCAAAAGACTGAATCCATTTGTGAGTGCATTGTATTTTTTTCTTGCCACTCATACAATAATATATACACCATCATCACCATCCCTTCATTTTTTCAGATTCAACCAAGATGGTCCTTCTAAATTTTTCTGGCAAAAAAGAGAGAATAGAGCAGCGGTGTACAAACACACACTACGTTAATTTTGGCTGTTGCAATACAACTTTTTTTAAAGCAAGATCTTCTTTATCACTTTTTTCTCATCTTCATAAAGTGAGTATAATGCCCACATGACCAGTTGAGTCGACGTCATTGCAAATATCACGGCAATGATGATAATGATGATGATGAACATCACAATCAGCATCATCCTTCAAAAAACAAGAAGAGCCATACACCATGCACTCACTCAACCCGTTCATTTGGAAGTTTCACGTAGAAACACATACAACACAACACCATCATCAAATCAGGTTTTTTAATATTCAAGTTTACGTCCTGCTCAGTCAGTCATACAATACGAGAAGTACGAAGAAAAAGAAGAACACGAAAAAGATAGAGAGAGAGAAAAAAAATTAAAAGAAGGCGAAGGTAAACTTACACAGAGTTGTAGTAATAATAATCGAGAAGTTAAGAGGCTTTTCTATTTTCTAACCTCATCGCGTCCATTCAACAAAACACGGCCGATAAGCAAGTTAAATTAAAAAATACGTTAATACATACATATACATATCCACAATAAGTGTATAAACTCATCATCATCATTACTTTACTAGCAACCAACAATAACTTACGATTAGATGAAAAAAAATTGTGTATGTAAAAGCTGAAGAAGCTAAATAAATACACCAGAGAGGACCAGGCTGTTATCCCATCCATCAAACAGTATCAACCGATTTACCTACCTACTATAGTATGTGTACATTACCAGCTATGCAGTTTGTCGTTTACACAGAGTTGTAGTAATAATAATCGAGAAGTAAAGAGGCTTTTCTATTTTCTAACCTCATCGCGTCCATTCAACAAAACACGGCCGATAAGCAAGTTAAATTAAAAAATACGTTCATACATACATATACATATCCACAATAAGTGTATAAACTCATCATCATCATCATTACTTTACTAGCAACCAACAATAACTTAGATGAAAAAAAATTGTGTATGTAAAAGCTGAAGAAGCTAAATAAATACAGCGGAGAGGACCAGGCTGTTATCCCATCCATCAAACAGTATCAACCGATTTACCTACCTACTATAGTATGTGTACATTACCAGCTATGCAGTTTGTCGACAGTAGTGGGTAAATTGGATAAATGAAAATTTATCAACTAAAAAACTCGGCTGTTGTTGGTTAATTTCAAAGAAGGAATAGAGAGATTTCTTTTGTTGAGCTAACTTGACTGGGTATGAAACGTAGAAAAAATTTCCTTCTTATTGGTGTGGTATGATGACCATGACCAAGAGCAAGCTATAGTGTCATTATCATCATGATCATCATCATCATTGGATCCATTCACCTTTTCAAACGCGAAATCTAGAAACTAGCTCTCTCGAGCTGTATGATTTGCCGCCAGATACGTAATAGACGAAAAAATAGTACAATTTAATTGCCTTAATAGTACTAGTTAAATACTGCCCATTATTTTATGCGAGTTCTCCTTCCCCCCAAAAATATAAAATTTTGTACAACAATAGTGCTGCACATGTTGCACACACAACAAGGTTTTCCCCTCGTTGTTTTTCTCTTTCTCTCTCAAGTCCAACCTGGTGACTGGGACTGTGTGTTATGTATCTGTTGGTGTGTGTGTATTCCTTTTAATACAAACATCCTGTTCTCGTTCACTGGTGAAATGATGATGATGATCACTAGCGTCATCATCACGATCCGGATTTTTCATGTGATGATGATGATGATGATGATACTAATGATGTTACCTTCAACTTAGACCAGAGTGCTATAAACGAAATCTTGGGACGTTGTTGACGACGAAGATGATCATGATGAGACAACGTATATATCATACAACTATTGCAATTGTAAGTTTTTTCTGGTACGTTGATGCTGCGCTGTGGCTGTAGTTGGCAAGCTGAAAGATGAACTGCATCATCGTGGATAACGAAGTGAGTTCATATTTTTACAATCATTTCATCTTAGTGATTCAAAGAGCTTACAGAAGTGTCGTCTTCATCGGCAGCAGCAGTATTGTTTGTAGTGCATGTGGTGCCAATTTTGCGCTTTGCTTTTACACACCGCCGTAAAGCTGAACGCGAAGCAAGAAATATTCAAATATGTAATTCGTTATGATGATTATGATTATTTATTAATTTTATAGAGTCATCTTCAACAAACAATCGGCAAAGATACATTGCTTGTTTGTATGCCAAAAGTACAAAACACCTACTACAATCAATGCTGTATGAACATACGAAGGGAGTTGGTTGGAGATGTTCAATTTTTTAAAATTTGAAATGAATGCTGCAAAACGAGGGAGCTCACCTTTCTTACTGTATTGTTTATTTGGCATAATATGCCACACACAACACACAAATGTAGCTCCCTCTTCTTACATAACGTACACACCTTTTGTTGAAGCTCTTTCGACAAATCTTGCTAGATGAGAGCCATACAAAATTCAAATAATCATCCAAACCATACCCAACATCACCACCACATCACATCATATACAACAGTGAGAAAATAATTCCACTCTAAAAAAGAACAGTGACTGCAAAAGGTATTTCTTTAACTTTTTTTGTGGGATTTTGATACAAAACGACCCACGCGGTGGAGTCAACTTATCGAGTGGATCAAGTAGGTCTGAAGCCGGATTGAATGTATGAATTTTTGGGTACACAGAGAAAAAAAGTAAATCTTGTTTTATCACCACCAGTTTGTTTGTAGCATGCAGATAGCGACGTCTACCATGCATGGCATGTCATATTTCTGATTTAAAAAAATACACTTATATATAACGCAAAATGTGGACGAAAGTTTTTAAAAAACTGTGCATCACCTATTTTTGTTTTTTTTTCATAATTATAATTACTAACAAACGCCAATTCAGCAATGGATCGGCGTAATAATAATTGTGTCTTGTCGTTTGCTTTTGAGACTAAACGTATGTATACTGTGCGCGAGAAACAGAAAGAGATGCAATTTCGAAATGAGTGCTGGGTGTGCACGTAAAGTTTATAGCTCTGCGTGTTTTACCTTTTACGCTTAATTGTACTTCGTCGTCGTCCGCATTGTCGTCGTTTTTCAATCTTTTCCGACATCTCATTGTTCTACCCATCGCTTTCTTACTGTCAGCTCTCGTTCCGTAATGATGGCTTATTATGCAACGAAAATGCACAATGCTGCTTCGACATCATCGTCGTGTACACAGAGAGAGGGTCTGTGCTGATGCAGCGCAATTCACGTTGCCTGCGTTGTTGGTTGATTAAATATCTCTCTGCAATAATGTATCGGCATTCACGATTATTATGCAGGCCTATATGTAAACTCACCTATAATCTACTTTAAAAAAAGATATATATCACCGATCGCCAACGAAAAAACTGGGACTTTTTTATTTATACGCTAACTTAACTTAACAAGTTGCATCTCTCCCTCTCGCTTCGATGGTCCATCTCAACTCATCATGCCTGACTTCTGCATTACTAGTGAAGGCAAATAAATCTGCACCAAACTGAAATGAATCTCCCAAGGCATACCACTTGGTTCAATCTCGTGTGTGATTTTGGGATTTTCTGTTTCAAAACCATTTTTTGCCGTCGGCGTATTATTATTGTATTGGACGAGAAGGCAAGCATGTATTACAAGGAGGTACGTAGTATTATATATGTCACGTCGCTTTAATGATGTGCACTCTACAAGGTTTTACAATTACGATATAAGGAGGATGTGAAAACGATTCGCGACCAGAGTCAAGTCTAAAATACAAAAATGCGAAGAGGGTTTCGTATTAATAATAGTAATGTTGTTATTACACTGGTATGTGTATTCAATTTTGTAAGCGTTTCGCTCCTTGAAAAGACCACTACTACTTGTGCCACCACTCTACTAGGTAGGATTGATTTTAGTGTCCAATAAATATTTGCAAAGCGGATACGGTTAATTTGGCAGCCTGCTGTTGTCCTGATCAAAAGGTATTATTACCTTGTACAAAGTTGAGATACCTATAGATGGAGATATAAATGACAAAAAAATCAGATATATAAAATATAATTGATAATAATATATGTACACACAAACACAGCGTATGATATTCCATTCGCATGTCATATTAAATTCAGTAGGGAGAGGGAGAGGCTACTACAACGTGCAACAACTCTTTCACAGAGAAGACACCGTTTCTCCCTCGGCATGTATTGTAATTCATTATACGACGACAGCGTCTCCTCTCCTTTTAGCTTTTGGGATCAGGATACAGGATGTACCAAAAGTAGGCACCTCAAAAAGTAGGATATTGTCACTAAAAAGAAAAAGGCTCTTGACTTTTCTGGGTCTATCCGTTTCGAAAAAGTGTTATTGTACCGTGTTGATGATAGGTGATGTGACAATGAAAAAGGATCTAGTTTTTTTCTACCTCTTGAAAAGTAGTTGCAAAGCCTTTTTCGAAATACTTTTTTTTTCGTTGCTACTAATTTATTTATTTTCTAATTTGACGATCTCAGCACACTTGCTGCTGTTTCTTGGGTCTTGAGTAGTTGGGTCTAAAGTTGTATCTATCTTGTCCACTACAGACACATTCTATAGACATTAGTAGAAAGTAAACCATGGTGTCGGAAGTTGTGAAAATGTAGTCGGAAAAAGAAATACATTGTGTATCCAAACCAGGTATAGCCCTCTCAATTTAGAAAATTAACTGTAAAGCACCAACGAGAGGGTTGCAAAAGTTTCTTTTCACGTCGGCATTAAAAATTAATTCTGTTTTCATACTGTACTGGGTCGGTTCACTTCTTCTGGGACACAGATTTCATTTACGGTGCTTCCATTCACGATACTGGTTGTATCTTCAGGCATATTTTAGATAAATGGTTAGGTACTTGATACCACTTTCTTAGTTTTTTTGTACTGAATTTGATGGGCAAGGAGTTAAAAGATTGTGACACAAAACTGTATGTGGTCCAGAGACGTACGACCGACTCCTCCTGGACGACTTGCCAAAAACGAAACAAGAACCAAGGTAATGTTAAAAATGATAGGAGATGTGATTGCATATTTTACTTTTTTGACTTTTAGATAGGAGGATGATCGTTCATGAATTTTTTATAACATCCGTGTCTGTGTGTAGACTGTATAGAGCCCTGTGCAACTTTGTAACCGGATATTGTACAAGCCTGTAAACACGCTTGTTTGGTTCGTGTTTACATTTTCACAAGACCACTTACTGAATCTCACTTCTCTAAAAGAAAAATCTCTCACCGTCACCATATTGTTCATTCCTGAAAGCCTCGCGTCACGTTTCACGAAAATGGTTTCTCTCGGTTAGCTTCTCCACTTGTGTCTTGGGCATGCACTACGTCAAGAAAAGAACCTAATTTATGCGGTGGTATGAATAAATATGCATACAGACAGCTTTGATACGTTACGTTGTAGAGAACTGAAAAGTGCAAAAATCGTGTGCAAAAGTGTTGCGAAAAGGGAATGCAAAAGAAATATATCTTGACAAATTTGCTGGTTAGCTTTGATGCAATAATTATAATTACTAATATAAATCCACGAAGAATCCTATACTCAAGGTCGGTCGAGTCCTATACCCATTCCTCATGATTTTTTACTTGACAAGTTGGATTTCAACAGATTTTACTTTTTTCATCATGTAACAACTTATCTCCGCATCATCATTATGTTGCTTTCATTCGTGTTCAACAACATCACAATAAATGTGAGACAATCGTTGTCCATTTTTTTACAAAATGAGCAGCAAGCGCAAAAGATGGTAGGAAAAGGTTTTTAAGGCTCATTAGCATAAAATAGAATGATGATGATGAGCGTAAAAATGGATAAGGGTAAGCAATAAATAGCCCAACATACGGTCACTTTTCTACTTTTGGGTTTTGGGTCTCCGTCTTGCTTGTGGCTAGATTTTCTATGAATGAATGAAAATAGAAGTGAAAAATATACATGCCTTACCTTTACCCGGCATTGCTGAATTTTAAGCTGGTGTTGCTGTCGAGGTTGGCCACTTTAGGTAAGTAAAGAAGAAGAGATGCTGAGAGATCCATTCTTCACGCTGGATGGACAGTCATTGTAACTTCGTCATTCATTATTTTCCATTTACGCGAAAATTCTTCTCTTGTTGCACACTGTGGAAGTTTCTTGTATGATTAAAAAAAACGTGTTTTCGTTCGTCTGGTGTGCGTACTTATGCTCATGCTGACGTTCGCGTAGTGTTTCAATGTGTTTCTTTCTGTTATTTTTTTCGTGCTTCAGCAGAGGAGGACGCTGTGACAGGGAAAGAATGAAAAATAAATGATAAAGAAATAAATTTTATGCTAAATTTTAAATTTACTGACGTAGGACGAATCAAGTTGCAAAATCTGACGACATCAACATGCATAAATGATATGACTTTAGTCCATGGAAGTTTTTATTTTTACGGTGAAATAATATGTAGATACCGATACCTAAATGTGAAAAATGTTGGTATATGCGCTTTTATCGCTTTTAGTGTTTGTCCAGTATCAGTTCTACTCCAAAAATAATTTTTGTTTGCGGTACTTTGGTATTTAGGTTTATTGATTAAATTTTCAGGTTCTTGTGAATTGCTATGCATGGAAATGGTATGTACGACGCAAATTAACTGTTTATGCAGTCAAATTGATTACGTAATCTTGATTTAATCTATAATACCTCGAATGAATATCTCATAAAGACTTTTCCAATAAAATACAAATACACGGAACAAAAATTCCGTCATGTCATCTCTTCGAAATTGCTTTTATTTATTACTTTCGTTTCTTAGATAATATAACCGGGAGAAGTTTCTATTTTGCCAGTTAATTTGTTAACCTTGAATTTACTGTCGAGTATCTTATTTTTAAGTATTGTTAACTTCAACCCATACTCAAATTTAATACTTGAAGTAAGTCTACGCACAACAGAAATAAAAGTTAATTGCAAGTACGCACTTTTTGTATTCTATTAAGCATCCATTTCATAAACATTCACATAGCCCCATAAAGCTGGCATTGTTGCTTTAATAAAACTTAACGATTAAAATAATTGACAGCAATAAATAAAACTTGTGGTGTTAGGTACTTCAACTTAAAACTATGAATCATAACTGTCAAAACCAAGCTGGCAAAAACTTTTTATACATTAAGTCATGACTATTTTAAAGTTTAACATCCCGTTTTCTAACATATTGAGATAAAACGTTGGCTTCTATCTCCCTCTTTACTTAATTTCACTTAAAGCTAAAGCAAAACACAAAAGTCACTTGTATATTTAACACAAATGTTTTACTGGTTCATCATCATCACGTGCATTTTAGTGATTTTGAAGTTTGTTTTGTTTGTAAAATAATAAGATAACATTTTTGTGTTTACAAAACTTACATAGAATAATTTAAGTTTAAAAATATGACGATACAATATGGTATCCAGTGAAGTTTTTTTTACATATGTTATGAAAATGAAAAAGAAGTAATAGTAATATGGGGTTTTCAAAGGAAAAGCTCGAGGAACTCTGTCAACATAACTTGCTTATGCAGAAATTCCGTTTTATAAATACGTATAATTGCGTGTCGTACACTGAGTTGTTGCAGCCTTTACAACTGACGTCTTGTTGTGGTCCAAATATACGTCGCATAATAACAAATAATATATTTATGGTAAAACTGCAAGGGCTGCAAGTAAAATGTTCAACAACAACAACAACATGATCTTAATATTCTTTTTAAAACAATACGGTTACGAAACAATTTGAACTTTCACCACTTTTGTAATAATTTAGTTTATAGGAAGGCAGTTTAACGTATTTGTTTACTTATTTTAAAGTTATTTATGGTTTCATTCGTCTGCTATACTTTGGTAGTATCCTGCCGTATTAATGCTGCCAGGCTATAACTCTGAGTATAAATGAAACGATTGCATTGGCTGGTTGACCATGTTCAAGCTCTGCAAGAACAATGACAGAATTTTCTGTGGCACGAGGAGCACGTGCAACAATCCCGAACACTTGTTTCACTTCATTCCCATACGCGACACTACGTCCAGGCAGTAAAGATGCATAGGAAATATCATTTAAGGCGAAATGCAACCGGAAAAATCTGTAAAATTTAAAATATCGTTATATTAGACCATGATATACGATGGCGGGCAATTTTAAAAATAAAATTTAGGATGGATAAAATTAATTTTCTACACGTACTGTTTCCGAAACACATCAGTAAGCGTAAGACCGTTTTTAGATAAACGTAGAGAGATAGGAATGGGAGCCTTTCCACTAATATTTGAGATTCCCCTATGTATTGCTTCATCTCCTGTTAAGCACTCCACGGATGTAATTCCCAAGAACAGAAGCTGACAGGCAGCGCCTTGCCCTTTTCGAAAATAAAATATTCGAATTGAATCAAATGACAACACACAAATAGTGTTTAGTTATTTCATACTTTACTTACGAAGAAGAAGCGCGGTTGTTGACTGGCTAGACTTTGGTAAAATATCGAAACTAGGAAGAGATAGAGTTGTAGGTAAAGCTAATGGGTCGATCGAATGCGCGTAAACGAGTGCTGAAAGAGAGCCTAAATAAACAATACAGTAATACAAATAGAGTACGAATGATTACTTTTCATTACAAAAACAACTGGAACACGTCCAAAACTGAGCTCTCTTAAAAATAAGATAAAGAGCCAAATTATCAAGTGAGCATGCAAATATGTTTGTAAATGACTTACTAAAGACTGGTTCAAGAGGACTTCCTCGTAGCCTCACGCCAAAACGGGTTGGTTCAATTAAGAAGTGTCGGATTCCTTTTTCCCCAACCGTGTCACTCACTTTTACTGCGAGGCCAAAGGCTCCCGGAAAACTATTTGAATTTCGTATCAAAAATGCACCGGATCCTTGGTTTACAAGTGCGGCAACTGTTTCCTCTCGAGAGGCAAAAGGCTTGTACCAATGTTCACTTAGATCTTGGGCAAATTTCACTTCACTGTCTACCATATACACTGGACGGGGATTCACCGGGGTTTGTGCACGTTCCATTCGGCTCGGTATCTCCTGTAATACTCTGAAAACAAAATATAAACCACTTGTATAATACGCAACAGTGCCTCAGGCTCAAAATGAATATTCCAAACAATGCGTCCATGGGACTAGAACTCCAGTAACTTGATTCATCTTTTACATACGGAACACCCGAAGAAAGTTGCCTTCTAATCCCTTTTGGACTACGAGGGGGCTTTCCAGGGCTCGCGGGTCTTTGATTAAAATACGGAGTCGGTGGACATGTGGGAAATGGAGTTTCCACTACATTGCTTAGTTGACTGGGAGCTCTCGTTGAGCTAGCACTTGTCATTCCACGGTCGTAAGCACTCTCTGAGTAATGTCGCTGAATTCGTCTTCCTCGTTGAAACATTTCCAGTTCCACATCATCGTCATCCTCAGACGAGTAGGACACGTGAGACCGTCTTCCCCCCACACCAGACATTCCCAAAGTAGCACCACCAAGCGCAGAGGCTATGGAAGAGGAAGTTGTCATTTCCTCTCTGGTTGTCGCTGAATAAGGTCGGTATTCACTGACGCTAGCCGTGGTTCGAGACTGTTCATACGGCGATGACACACCAGCAGCTGCACTAGCTATTGCAGAAGGGGTAGCACCTGCACCGGACCCTCCAGCTGTCGCTGCTGGAAGGGCACGCTTGAGTTCGGCCAGCCAGTCGCTTCGCCTGTACAAAATGAAAGGGATATTGAGTATGTGAGTAGATAAGAGATACATGTAACTTTATATACACTTAATTTTATTTCTTGAAAACATCCATAAAATATGTTTGTACACATATTGGCAGCTCGTTTTCTTTACAATGACTATCGTGGCAGCTATTATTGGACCTTATCCAAACATATTAAGATCTCTTTTCAAGTTGTAAAAACAGCCTAATTTTTTTCTCTGATTCGCGGCAATGTATGTACCTATACACGTTACATTACACACACATGCATGTAAGCATACACACACTTACTTTTGCGTACGTAAACTTATACTTGGATGAAACGCACAAAGGAAGGAGGAAAGTGGAGAAAAGGGAAAATGTGTGTTTCTCTATTCCAAAGTCGTCGTCGAGCTGGCAAGTGGGTTACTGCTTTACTTTCGGCTAGGGGCTTGTATAGAGTTTTTAGATTTTATCATTTCTAGACACTGTTGCTACTTGCTAGTCGCCAACTATAAACACGGCTACACACAATGTTTCGTTTGCTCACGAGTTAAAACTGGCAAAACCTATAAAGTTGATCGTTTTGAAAGCCGTACAAAATGAAAAATGTTTTTCTTATCATTGCCCAGCCCAAACAACACATACATTTACTATATATTATTGCTGTGCAGAGCGGAAGGACTGCTTATCATGAAGTCATCTTTCTGTACCACATCATTCCAACTTTTCGTAGTAAATTAAGCTAAACGAAAGATGAGAGAAAGAAAAGTACTTTCAATATTGTTGTGTGTATTTTACATGAATATAACGTCTAAAATTCAAAAATATTGGATGAACAAAGTTGAATGCGTTAAAAAGAATTTGTACTACAAATTGCGACTCTTAACTTACGGTGCGTTTTTACTGGCTCTTTTCTCTTGCAATCTCTTCATTTGTCTTGCTAGCCATTCATCTGCATCTTCGTCGCGCTCACTCTCTCGTCTCCCATCAGCAGATTGGGATCGCAATCTCCGCGTCGTTGTTCCAATACCCGTTGTCCCATTTCCGTACGAACTAGCACTAAAACTGGTAGAGGAAAGACTTGGTCGTACCCTATATCCTTGCTGTTCCGAGCTTCTAGCACCAATTCTACTTCCACCTGAAGTATTATTGCTTCCAGAGATGGATGGCTGACGGGATACTGATCTTGAATAACTACTAATTGGCTCAGGGGTCATAATCTGTTCCTCTACAGCTGACTGATAATACTGAGGTACTTGTTGGTAAGATTGACTGGTGACGGAAGAGGAGAGTCTTGGTGTTCCTGGAGTAGCCATTGAATGTTCCAGTCCTCTATATCTGCTTCCGCCAGCACCTCCTGATGATGATGGAGCGGAAGACCCATACTGGGGTTGTTGTTGATGATGATGATGATGATGATGCGAGTGGAAAGATGAACTGGAACTGCCACCAGCTGAAGCATATCTACCAGCACCGCTACTACTACCACCAACTATACCACCTCCATAGGGACTTCGCTTAGAACCTGGCGGAGCACTAGAGGGTGGTGGTCCAGCTGGGGCGGTGTAAGAAAACGGCAATGAGTCCTGTCTGGCATGATACGGAATATCTATTGACTCAGCTTCTTGCACCAGGGCGTTTAGTAGTCGGTCCAAGTCTTTCATTTGGTCGACCTGTGAAACAATTAGAAAAATTGCTGATGAA
The DNA here is from genome assembly GCA_027744295.1 of Callyntrura guangdongensis. Taxonomy (NCBI): domain Eukaryota; kingdom Metazoa; phylum Arthropoda; class Collembola; order Entomobryomorpha; family Paronellidae; genus Callyntrura; species Callyntrura guangdongensis. The sequence continues at coordinate 15,024 of JAHZNB010006691.1, read as the reverse complement.
TATAAGTTACCAGAATAATTGTATGCACATAGTTTACGTTCAATCCCCACATAACCCCAATTAAAGAACACACTGGATTCCGCTATGCTCGAATTCGGCTGCATATCAAAGTAACAGCGATTCCATTCTGACTTGGGGTAAAGCGTACAATTTCGTAAAGTTACAAATGCGAAAATCAACTTTGAATGTATCCACTTATTTTTTCACACAACATTTCCATCATTTACTTCACACGCATCCAACGCAAAACATGGGCTGTCTGCTTACCTAAGCAAATGAAGCTTTATACTTTGCTAGTTTACGTCAATTACCCTCAGCAGCCCTCCCAAATTACAGATTTATTCGCCAACTCGATTTCCCTGCGTGAATCTCGTACTACACACTCGAGTGCAATAAAACAAGGCTGTATTACTCGAGAGAATTGGATGATTGTGAGTAACCTTTTTCGTTTCGTCTCTTTCTATTCCCTCCTCAAACTCACAAATAAAACTACTTATGAACAGACATATAAAAGTAACCAACTTTTCAATCCAATTAGCTTCGCCTTTCTGCACATGTCAACAAACGACTAATTGGAGTTCTACACAAAGTTTTATAAATCTTTTCTTCCTCGTGGATTTACTACTATAATCCTTCTCGGCCACTATGAAATCTGTATAGGAACGAGCAGCCAGCAGCAAAATAATAATGACAACATAGTTTCTGATTTTTCGCAAGAATTATATTGCAACAGCTCCTTTTTATCGGAAAGTAGCAAAATGTGTGTAGTGTGTGTGTGCAGCACCACAACTGGCGAAGAGACAATATTGAGGTTGTGTGATTGTGAACAACCGATAAATACCCAATATCCACCTACAACCTATACGACTGCTACATTACAAAAGTGGTGCAGTGTGTTTATGTATGTGCTACTGCAAACATGCTTGCCCGCTTGCTGTGTGAGTGTGACGAGACGAGGGTATCACCATCGACCATAATATCTAGAATCTGCTGCTATTACTGCACAGATACTATCATTTCCTTCCTGTCAAACAGGATATCAGAAAACGATCTGATTTTGAAACTAGAATAGAAATGTGAGTCATTTGCTGCAGCCGAGGTTTTCTACTGCTAACTTGTTTTATTTCCTTGTACAAAAAAAAAACTTCCACAAATTAGATGCACACAGTGCACCAACGATATTGCTTCTTCTTCTTTAGAGTCATAAGTAAGTGATAAAAAAGGAAAAAAAACAGTGCAATCCCTAAACTTTATTTGTAAGCGCAATGTAAAACGTGCACACACAAACACACCATATGGTTTATTTAGCAGAGAGCATACCTGTCTATTTTTTTTACTTGCTCTGCTGCATTTTCCCCAATAATGTGAGTGTGTTTTAAGCAGTAGCGCTACGTCTCTAGAAAACCTTGTTATCGACACATGCGAGAACTATAAATGCAGATTCTTTGAAAATCTCTTTATGACATTTTTGTTGTCGTTGTGCCCAAAAATGCACTCACAGCTACCCATAAGAACGGAAAAAAGTGTTTTCGCATGCTAAGACATTGATCACTTAATTCTGTCACCGAATGGGAGTGATGCCCATGATTAGAAGCAGACATAAATACACCTATCAAACCATTCCCTCTCTTATTTTTTTATTTAGATATACACATCCATCTATCCACAATGCTGATGTTGTACCGTGGCAGAAGAAATGACCCGATATTAACATCATCCGCATTCCTCTACTCACTCCGATTCTGACATGGCGTCGCTTGGTGTTATAAATCTAAAACAATCTCCCTCCCAGTGAAATCCTATCAAATGAGCCAAATGATATGCATACAAAGGTGAAGAAAATGGTCTCTTGATGTATCTTATCTTTCTCTCCTCCTTCCCTCCCCAAAGATTTCTTGAAAACGTTGATAAGTATTATCGATATATTATCTTTTTTCCTTCCGCTTTCTAATTTTTACTTATTTCATACACATATACACGCACTGACATGAAAAGACACTACGACACCCATAAACCAGCACGGATCACATATATATACATCTTCCCCGAACATTTACTTCACACTCCACGCACTTTTTTCATTTTCTCTCCTACTGCTGACTATTATCGTTCCTCTTTGCTGCTCTTCCCATATTTGAAATCGAAAGGGAGGCCTCCTTTTTCATCCATGGCTTTGTGAGTACTCTCAACTTGATTAACTCTCTCTTAAAATTACTTGATTATCTTCCGCCACCATCGTCCGTCGTTTGTTCGTACGTACAGTGGAAGCCAAACAACTCTGTGTCTAGGATTTAATACTAGCATTAAGCTCCAAGGGTAATTATTAAAGATCTAATAGATTTAAGCATACCACATTTCCATTTTGGTTTCTTGCATAAACCATTTACACGACTGTACGTACTCTGAACAAGTTAAAGTTAACGAAAGAAGGTATATTTATTGGTGGTGTGGTGGTTAAGTACAAACAGTATCATCATGTCACATCTTTTAGGTAAAACTTCCTGAAGGCTATAAACTCCTTTTTTCTCTCTTTCCGTGCTTCACTGCTCTCTCACTCACTTGTTCGATTTCTATACATACACAACCCACGCAGAATTTGAAACACGACCAAGAAGAAAATTAGATTATTTTTTGTTCTTAGTCAAGTTGTGAATGTTAAGTATACGGGAAGATTTACACAAGCCAGTGAGGCGCCATATAACTTTGTCGTGTGTTCTTGTTTGTGTACTCCTAACACACACAAATGTACACGATAATGATGATGATGGAGAGTGGAAAGAAGAGGCAGAGACGTGTATGGAGCTACAGGAAAAAATTGTTTTTTCGTCGTCTTATTTTCTAAAAAATAAGGTTTCATTTTCTTTTCAAGTTTCATCTTAGAAGAAGCTCAAGCTTTCAGTAAGCTTTAGGTTGAAAAAAAGAAGAAAAACTTTTTTCTCTCTCTTTTTACTTTCAGTTTCAATACAGTTCAAGTCAGTCATCAGTTTTGCCAGTTTTCTTTACGGCAACGACAACACCAATGCCACCATCAACAGACACAACTCAAAAACAAACTATGGTATATATGAACGACGACGGCGAATGTGATATTATTATTATTATTCGAGTCCTTATTCTTGAGAGAAAAGTGAAACACAAACAAAACATGAAAATGAAAGCAATCGCCACAACTAAAACAAAAAAATGTATGTCTGCATGCAGATGTATAGTTGTGTTTGCAACCACTTTTTTATTATTTTAACGCTTATTCTCTCGCTCTCTCAATGTGTCTCTCTACTGTTCGCTTACAACTTGCAACAAACTTTGGCGATCCCTTGAGAAAAATTGTACACACGGAGGTGGGTATGCATATAATATAATGCATGAGCTCACGAGGATATACTTGAACTCATCTCCGGTGACAGCGACAATGTTGATATTACTTCTGCTGCTTGGTGCTGATCGTGATGATGATGACATGACAGACGTGACAAAATCTTTCTGTGTACACACGAACTGAGATACATCTTATTCCCCCTCCCGTGATGATGGCACACACAACGAAAAGAGACAGTGAGAGTGAACTAGCAAAAATAACGTAACGAACTCACACACTCAACAACCGCAAATACGGAAAACCCTTACGATTTATAATGTCTTTTGGTCTAACCATGCCATACCAGTAAATCACACGGGAAGGAGAGAGAGAGCAGAGAGCAAGAGGACGGTCTCCACATCATTTACTCTACAACTTGATCATCGTCATCATCATTGTTGTTGGGAGCCAAAACAGCAAAAGGGTAAAATGGCAGCATACCAAACGAATATATATTCACTAAATTACGTCTATAAATTTTTGTGTCTACACACACAACGAATATGTATTTGTATGTATGCGCACGTCTGGTGTCTCCGACAACACTCCGAAAACTGAAAATATAAATGGTCAGCAAATAGGTTTACCTATTTTCTTATCTTAATGCACCGGGCATAACCCGAGTGTGTGATTGAGAATACTAGAAAAAGAATGTCATCAGTCATCATGTTCCTGAGTGACTACATATATACTAGGTATTATTCAATTCCCTATTCACGGAGAGAATGAACAAACCACTACAATTCAATGACCTACACAACCTCGTCCGTGATGTGAAATTAGAAACAAGAAACTACTGCACGCAGAGAGAGAAAGATAGAACATAACACAGAGATTACATTGTTATACTGGCCGGTCGTCGTGAATATTTCTACTGTTCAGTGACCAGACGTAGAAGACTAATAAAAAAGCCATTGTGAGACTTGTCGTCGTAGTAGTGTAGGCTAATCAAAACAACCACAATAGTACATACATTATTACTAACATACACGACATAATCGGGTTGAAAAAAGTTAATATCTACCAGACTACGTGTTTAACAATTTTTACCTCTTTACGATAATACACAATAATCGGGTTCATTTTCATTCCCTCTCTCGAAAACCATAATAATATTGCATTATTCCCAATTTCCATCATTACCACTACCATTATCCCACCACACACATGTACACACGTGCTTTTTTGGTTTCTTGCGGGGTTTTCCTTTCGATAGTACGGGAGAAAAGGAGAAAACGAATAAGACACAACACCACAATCTGAGAAAATCTTTTCCAAAAACAATATATGTAGATTGCATGCCCGGGTTGCATACTTGCTACCTTACTGCTGACTGCATATGGACGTTTGTTGCACCTAGAATGCTCTAATGTCATCAAAAATGTACATGATGATGATGATACGTATTGAATACGTGACAAGACTAGGCGAACATTTTTATGGAAAAGACGATGACGAATAATGTAGCAGGCAAGGATAGTATAGTAAAAAAGGGGAAAGAATCAGCAAAAGTATTGATAATGGTGGAAGGGAAAGTAACGTAAAAACTGGTAAAAATATATAATAATCACTCTTGCAGTGCAAATAAGACACGTACACGTATATAAGCCTTTGTGGCATTTTCCCTTCTTGTTCTTCTGCTAATACCCAATGTGTAGAATGCTCTAATGTCATCAAAAATGTACATGATGATGATGATACGTATTGAATACGTGACAAGACTAGGCGAACATTTTTATGGAAAAGACGACGACGAATAATGTAGCAGGCAAGGATAGCACAGTAAAAAGGGGAAAGAATCAGCAAAAGTATTGATAATGATGGAAGGGAAAGTAACGTAAAAAACTGGTAAAAATATATAATAATCACTCTTGCAGTGCAAATAAGACACGTACACGTATATAAGCCTTTGTGGCATTTTCCCTTCTTGTTCTTCTGCTAATACCCAATGTGAGCGTTTAACGTGACGTGTAATAATACTATAGGAAATCCCATAATGGACACGTATTTTTTTACATTCCATTCGCTTCCTTATTGTTCTTTGTATGCGGGTGGTATACACATAACTGTGGTATATGTGCACGGCCAAGGGAAATTGATTCAATTTACAGGCAAGAGAGGAATGAAATGAAGCAAAAAAGAAAAAAGACAGAACGGTTCAAGGGTATACAAATGTGTGTACAGAACAAACGAAGAGAAGAGTAGACGAGAGAAGACACAGGATGGGTAGTTGTTATTATTGGATTACAAGGATTTTTCCTTCGTTTTCTCCGATTTTGTATTTTCTTTCTACTTCCCTCAACACACTCTGTCTCCCGTCCTAGCTTTCATCTTGAAAGACATCATCGTTCTTGTCATTACGAGAAAATTCCGAGGAGAGAAAACAATGAAACCCCCTTATTTCAAGACAACGATTCCAAGTACATACATAATAGAGACACAGAGGAAAAGAAACAATAAAAGAAGAACCATTGTTAGATCGGGTCTAGGTATTTCCCCGGGCGGCGATTTCCCGGGTAGGTGCAGTCTACGTGTAGCGGTTTTCCCGGCAAGTGAGTTTCCCCGTAGATGGTTTTTCCAGGAAAGTGATTTATTACTCCAAAGATGGTGAAGTAACTAAACCTAACATGTAATATGTACAAATGAGTGTACATATGACAATTTTCGCCCTGCCATTTCTTATCACTAATGTGTTAGTGATCAATTCATGAATAGTTTTTCTTTGGTGCAGCCAAATGTCTAATTAGTCTAGTTTACTAAGTAACGGTATACCGTTATATTGGTAAAGTTGTACTAATTTTTATTAGCTATTCCGTCCGTAATGAAGAGTTAAAAAAATTCAAACGGGTTTTATAAATACTTCAGTATATCTGTTTTACATTTTTCAAAGTCGAAGTGAGAAGTCGTTGGCCATTATACCCTTCAACATGTTAATCTTCCCATTCCCAATGCTCGCTGTTTCATATATCTTTGGATGCACTTATATCATTATAAAAAAGTCAGGTTTACATATCGCATATACACGCATTACATATAAAATAGATATAAACATCTGAGGTTTCAGTTACTAAATTTACTAGGCATCTAACAGTGTACCAAATAACACTCATGTTTGTTTATATATTTATCGCTACTACATTTTGCGATAAGAAATGGAAGAAACCTGTACATATACATTTTTTATCGGTTAAAAAAAGCAGGAATTTGTACATACTACATGTTAGGTTCAAGGATCTTAAAACTCAAATACACCATAAGATCCTTGGTTAGGTTTAGTTACCTCATCAGAGAACATTTTAACATTAAATATAATTAGGAGTAATCAATCACTTTCCCGGGGAAACTCACTTGCCAGGAAAACCGCGACACGGGGAATCCATCTTACGGGGAAAGCACCGGTAACGGTTAGGCCTTATATCCAATAGAAAAGCAAATATATATTTTTTTTGTTCCTCGGGCACAAAATGAGCCCTTTTACAACAATAGTGTTTCTTGTATTAAATGATACTATTGACATCACTTTCTGTTGCATTTGGGGTTTTGTCTTGCGGATGAAAAGAAAATAGTACTATGACTCTCAATGACTTGTTGACTAATGGAGAGGGCGACAACGTAAACTACAAAAAAAGCGTATAATATTTTATAAACCTACGTTTATAAATAGGGCTACCTTTTCCGTTCCTCGAAAATGGAGAAAGAGAAGTACGTACAAAACATTCTTGAAAGACATTTAACATTATTCGCTCACTAAAACCATTCCATCGTCACCACCACAGCGGTGATAGTACAATGGGCAGAAATAAAAAGGAAAAAAGTATGCATCACGTCTGGTTCTTTGTGAGCAGGTTCATTGAATACAAGTTGAATGAAAAGGAGTGGAGCGAAGAGATGTCAAAATATTATATCTCGGATGGTGAGAACCAGCACAACTGACAACCTACGAGACTGCCAAGAGAGTGGAGTAAAGTATGTAGGAAGACTCGCCCTTCTTCTTCTCGCTGCTATTTTCGGTAACAAAGGAAAAAGTCGTGCGTATGTGTATAGTGTATAGTACGTTATTGCTGCATTGTGAATTATACATACCAATACAGAGTCAACGTGAATCCGACGACAACAGCGACGAATTGGTGGTTGAAGAAGACAAGTGATGGGAACTGTACAATAAAAGAGTAATGGTAATGAGGAAAAAACCGCGGCTTTTACGGTAGTAACTGGGTTTATATAACCATTTGGAAGGCCAGACATGAACAAGAAGCCGTACATCATTCATCCATTGCCGAGAAAATGGCGTCATTTGGAGAGAGGTGGAATCGCAGAGAGAAACGGAAAAGGAAACGGGAGAATGAGTCTAAGCAGGGAAAAGACAAAAGGGGTTTGGAATGAGCTAAAGATACTATCTTTTCTCGTTTTACGTGCCAGGAGGAGATCTTCACTTAAGTAAGCTGCCTATTTGCCTCTCTCTCTCTCTCTCTCTTTGCAGCTGGGTTTGCTTGGCTGGAAAGGGTTAAGAAAAAGAAATTGAATTGACTCTGGCACCACTACCTTTCCTGCTGGCGTAACTTTAGGTTTATATTGTTAGCCACATCTACAACGTCAAAAGGTCTTGTGAAATTTCCAGTTGGTTAGTTCCATGTGCGTAAATATAAACCATTTTGTTCTTGTTTGATAACAAGGTACGCTTTTTCTTTGCACTTGAGTCTCCTTTCTTTCAGAGTACACGGGATTGTATACGCTGTTAGGCATCCTCTTTTAATTAGTTTTTAGCCTTACTCAATATATTTTTCATTTATTCATTTCCGGTCGATTCATACAACATGGCGGTGCATCAGCATCATCAAGCATAAGAATCCCAAAGTTATTAAAAGAAAACGCGCTTTTTAAAGCTTATTAAATGAGTAGTTTAGCATTCACTATGAATAGGACTTTGCTGTTGAACAAACTCATCAACAGTGAGAGAAAAAGATGCAGCCTTTTAGCGCTCGTGGATTCGGGATATTTCTTGCCAGCCTAACTACTATGTGAGAAGTGAGAATACTGTATATGTGTAAGTAAAGCAATTTACTTCTACTGGTTTCACGTCGTAAAATGCAGAGGCTTCACATTCCAAAGCTGAAACTTTGATAGCGGAGAGACGCTTTCTTCTTCGCTCAGTTAGTCATTTACGTTTGACATGCTTCATTACTTTATGGAAATAGTCTTGTATGCACGCCATGTCCTACTCCTCCTCTGGCTTTTATTTCTTGATTTTTGACTGCTTTGATGATGTCGGTGATGATGAGGGGGTACACTCTACACACACACAGCCTCTTCATCATCATTGATGTCTCACCCGCAACTCTACAAAATACTGCTCAAGAGCTGTCGTTGCTAATCAAATCCTGAGTAAACTGATGAAATTAAAGGAACTGCTATAGGATGCATAGAAAATCTTTTAAAACGAGGATGTATTTACCTATAGCTATTTCTATAAATGCATTTTTGTCTATGATGGCGTTGTTTGTAATCCAGTTGGTATCCTCCTGACACGAAAAAAGAACATCACAGTCATATTCCACCGTAACATTTATGTTGTGCTTGTGTGTTCAACTTCAAAGAGATGTTATAAAAGCTACAAACCAACTGCTCGCTCCTCCGCCTGTCTAAATCACTTTCGTATTTTAAGGCAATCCCAGATGAAAGATGACAGCAGACACACACACGCATATATGTATGTACACACGCTCATTTTTTTAAAGAGTAGTTAGTAAAAACGTCTTCCTTCCTTCAGAATAATAATTGCTAAGCGCACTCGTGTTCGCCATTTACTTTGAAAAATTCATAACTTTCAGGCTAAGCAAGTCACACGCTGAATGTATCTGGTTACAGCCATCAATAAAACAAGAGCCTACACACACGTACAAAACATACTGTTCTTCCCTCGGAGCTTCTTTGTCGTTTAACATACTAACCAGTTTTTGAAATTCCAAAAATTTAATAAAGTAAATACATGAACTCGACGTATGTTAACCATCTATATGGCTCTGTTCGTGTGTTCCAAAGAGAAAGAGCTTTTGAACCCTCAAGCAGTTGAAGCAGTCTCAACGCTGGTACGTTACCTGGTACGCGTGTAACCAACCATGAAATGCAAATTAAAGGAACCAAAGCGAACACATTACCCTATGCATTCGCATAGTTAGTCATTAATCACCTAAAATCCCTTCCTCCCGAGAAAATATTCCTCTTACTTGGACATGCATGACTACCTAAATGAGACAGGCCAACATTATCATTACAGTGAATAATTAAGCGTATTAAATAATTCCCGGTTTGTTATTCAATGCAAATTGGAAGAAACATTTGTACAAGGGGACAAAGGAACCTATCATCATCAGTCAAGCATGCCATCTGTCTTATACGGTGGGTCAGCCAGCCCACGGGCAGTTGTCCTGATGTGATTCATGACTATTCACAAGTATGTGGCGGTGCAGTGATAAGATTTTATGGCAACAATACTAAACTAAAAGGTGATGATGATGTTATAAAACGTAACAACGATATAGGACCATATCGTCAGATGCCACGACTTGGTCATCATTACCACTGCACTGCAAAATACACCGAGACTATATAATGCGATACGACCGTCGTGTTACAAGTCACACAAATTGTTATTGTACTCTCTTTACAGACGGCATTCGTGATTTATGATACTTGATTCAGTTTTGTCACTTTTTTGTTACCACTTTGCACGCAGCCCATCTGTAAAAATCTAATTAGCTGTCACTTGTACGAATAAATGCCATTTTTTGCTGCACCCACGTCAATTTAATTGCGTGTGTATAGACGATAGTAGAAGGAAAAGGTTCGCCAGCGCCATATTCTATCATCGCAAAAAATCTCTCCGATGGTGTTTATTAAGTCCAGAGCTGCAATCAAGCTATTTTTATTCTCCTACGTGCCCAGCCTTCAGAATTTGGTACGGTTGACCTGCATATACACATCTAGGCGTTTGATTTTTATTTGCGTTGATGTCTGAATTTTGAATGCTTATAGATAGCTGCGAAACCACCGTGACATATTCATTCATTCAAGCCTCAGCATGAAATTAATGGAAACAGGGTTTATCAATTTATTTACAATATAACGTGGGAATGGAATTCATCTGTGTTGAAAAACGAAAATGTTATGCATATTGATGAAAAAACAAGCGTATAATTTTAGATTCAACGAAATAAAAAAGTAATAGATTATTTATGAGCCAGTAAATGACGACAACGACGACGGCAGGCGATGGTGGTGGAAAAGCCAAAGCTCATCATGTCAATCCCCTCTGCATTACATTATCCTTTCACATTTCCCATTCACCATTGTATTCGTTGATGGATTTACCATATCAAATATATCACTCTCCGTACTTGTTAGCTAGCTTGCAAAAAATAATGCTAAATGAAAACTCATGCTGCGCCGGCTTGAATTAGCAAGTTTTTTGTTTTATTTTAAACAAAAAACTAAAAATCGAAATTCAGACATGAGGCTGAGCAAAGTATATATATGTAGGTATGAATTTATGCGCAGCTTGGCCAGATGTATGTATGTATAGATAAAAACAACCAAAAAATTCTGGTTTAGTCTACGCGTACAGAAAACAGTGCCAAACATAACAGCACAACAAAATATCTGCATTGCATTATTTTCAACAAAGAAGCTTGTCTGCTTGATTTGGCTGGTTCATCCAATTTTCCGGAAATGATAAACAAAATAAAACATCGGCTTCGTGTGCAACTTGTCTAGAACGTTTAAAAAGATAAGTCTGAAGGATGGGTGTACAGCAAAAATAAACAGTTCCTTTAGATTCCTCGCAAGTATGATTTAAATTCGTACATAATCAATCACTTTCCTTGACACAGACAGCAGAAGGCCATTTCGAATCGCAATGGAGTGAACAGTCCGCGAAAAGATGCGACCCATAAAATATTTGCTTGTACGATCAATGAACAAACAAATACATTCCACGGTTTTTCTTCTCATTCTAAAATAGTGTTTTTCCGCGTACTCTTTCCATCAGTTACGGAGATGATACTTGTTTCTCAAAAATCTATGTCCATGAAATCGATTTACTAGAAAACTACCGATCATGAATAACTGTAACTTGCTAAAAATTACTTTTCTCAAGGAAAATCATAGACGCGTGTGGGGGACAACAAAAATATCAATATGTCATTTTCTAAACATACATCGACGAAGTGGGGATTATCAATTCCAGTACTGTAACAGGTAATCGAACAAATAGCAAACAACTTACCGATATTCCAGAATCTGCTAACGCCTTGTGTTTAACTAAAGGATTGATAACTGCGTAAGGGGAGCCGTCCAAAGGTCCATCCACATGAAGCAACGGTAATTGCGGTGATAGTAACTGTTTCTGGAGCTGATGTTGGTAAACTGGGGATGCCGCCGGTAGTTCACTATTACCATTCACACTCTTTTTCTTTTGTACATGTGCGTACAAAGACTCGTTGATTTGATGTTGGTCTGCAGTAATCCCCGCTTTTGTTGACCTTTGTTGGTATCCACCTGTGCCACTGCCACCACCACAACTGCTCGCAACGCTCCCACCTCCACTATCACGATCACCGCCACAACTAACACCAGCACCACTTACTCCACTACCCCTTACTCCACCATGAGCTGCTGCTGAAGACGACAAAGCCTGGTTTCCACCTACGCCAATGATCTGCTCACCTGCTGTACTACTACTTCCAGCACGCTGCAGGGAACAGTTGTCCTCGTCCTCTTCTTCGTCTAAAAGGCCAGTACACCCAGAATCAGGTAAATCTTCTGGTGATACCCTTTCTAACACGGCCGATGAAAACAGTAGTCTTGACTCTGGATGAAGCTCAGTCTCATCTACCAGGTCTCCTCCTAAAACTTCTGGATATCGTTTTTTCACCCGAACGAAAAAGAAAATATACTTACTTAAAAAAATTCTTCAATCAGCCCACACGTTCACCGTTCACCAATGAAATATTACAGCAGCAGCGCAGCAAAGAAAAAACACAGCAAAAGCATGCACCGGGTGCCACTACTTCACATAACGTACGACCGGAGGTTGGATGCTGCTACCGCCTCTACAACTCTTCCGCTACTGAACTAAAAACTTTTAAAGTACGCCATGCATATTGCATGCTGATCATGGAACGAAACCAACGAAAGAACGCCAATGATGAGAGTCACAACACAAATTCAACTTTTAAAAATTGTGCATTTATATATAAAAAAAAGCACAGCACAGTTTTGCTTTTGCTACTTTACTTTCCTATTTTTTGCTACTACGGCATACCATACCAAACTGATACCAACAACAACAGCAGCAATAGTCGTCGTCAACCAGCAAAAAAGTGTAATGCTGTTGCTGCTACTGCCGTTGATAAAATAAGATTCTTTATGGTAGATGAAGAAAAAGATGATGTGATGTAGTGTGTGTACTTTGTTGTGTGTGCTATAATGTTGCAGCTCCATTAGCCAAGGAGCAAGAGGAAAAGAGCACCAGCGGCAGCAACAACAACATCGTCATCATTTTCTTCTTCTCCTACAACGTCTCTCTCATGGAATACATACGACTACTAAACCAAATCGCAACTCAGCAGATGCATTTAGTACACAGACAAAAAGCTCGCACAACACAAGAGAAAAAAGGAGAGAGGGAAAAAATTATCGTCAACGTCTTTACCACCACCACCGTCCCTACTACTACTACTACCAATATACCATCACCATAATAAATGTATAAAAAAGTAGTAACGTTTTCGAATATGTCTGTACATGGGCTAAAGTTTTGTCTAGGCCTTTTGCACTTACTGGCATACACGCTTGTTCGCTTGATACGTATAAAGTAACAACGTACGCGGCACCAAACGTGCTGTTGTGTGATGCTGATGAGCAAGTAGAGACTTTTATGCAACATAACTTTTATGTTAAAAGAAAAGACAGGAGAACTTTGAAAGAGAAAAAAAGCATTCTCCTGTGTGCTATCACATACAACAACTCATACGGTAGACAGAGTAAAGTACAGTAATATTATCAAGCAATGAATATACATGAAGCTGTGTAGTCGTTGTACTACTCGTCGTCGTAGTAGAATTTGTAGTAGAGTTTTACGTTGTTGTAAAAGAGAAAAATTGAAGCGCATGCCAAAAAATCGGTTTGTTCTCCGCCTGCTTACATAATACTTTAGGCTCCTCTCTCCTTTTTTCACTCTCTCAATACCCCGGTGGAGCATATACATTGTAAATGTGCGTGTGTGTTTTTGTTACAGCACCAGGACTCACCACACCACACACATCACCGAGAAGCGCTATGAAAGGAGCAAAAAATGCACGTGGACGTGGACCTGAATATTACATTCCTCTATAGCCGGGATACAGTTGTCCATGTATATTATGCATGTTTGTTGCAAGTGGAAGGAAAGAAAGAAACGAGGAACCTGACTGTTTTCCTCCTCTTCTCTGATAATAGTCCGTAGTCTACATAATACTCCTACTCCTCCTTTTCAACAATGTAGAGCTTGCTCTTTGGGTTTGCCTCTCCAACACATCGTCTCTGGCCGTGTGTGCATGCAAGAGCATGACTTTTTACAACTGAACAAGCACAGCAAGTATAAAACTGTTACTAAAGACGAAGAATCCCCGTTTGCTACATAATAATAATAATGATAATAATAATAATACAGCGTTTGTGTAGTGTGTACTGTGTACGTTCCGTTTTTGTCTACGATCTACTTAGTTTTCATCTGTAATTGACTTTTGGATGAGCAAGTTTACTTTTTCTTCGACATAAGTACGTACTCTATTTCTGTACAGAAGAAAAACTAGAAGTGACAGTATATAGGATACGTCGCATTTTAACAACATAGTTTATGCAAGGAAATGTTCCATACTTCCTTCATCAAAAGTTATTGCCTTCGCTTTCGCTACTGTATATAAACTGTGTCTGTGCGGTGGACATAGTTATATCGGTTTATACCTACACATACAGACACACAGACAGACACATTTTTATCTGCCTACATAAATTTTTGTTGCATAACATGTAAAGATCTCTCCTCACATTTATCTCCAACACTACTGTCATATTTAGTAGCTGGCGGATCTACGTTTTTATTATTATCATGAGCAGTTCAACTGTTTCCTGAAAACGACTCTTCCTTTCATTCAAAAAGACACACACACCACACATTCATACAACCTCTATATTATTACTTACAAAGACGATATTGCTTTGTGTATGGGTAGTACTATTCGAAAGAATCAAATATCATTTTTCATGTACATTTCAACTTATCCTCGCAGGCTATCAAGGAGGTTGTGTGCTTTTAAAAGATTTTCGATTTTCTCAACTTCTCGTGTTGCACTTGGAGTTTGACATATATCTCCCCATTACAAACGCGCTGTAATAAGTGACCCTTTCCTTTTATTTAGTGGCAGTATAATATACACACGGTGCTGGAGCATTTGACGCAAAGTATAGCCGAAATGAAGCTGTACTGCCACTCTTGTTTTTCACAACACCGGAGAAACTTACTGCGGTGCTGGTGACTTGACTATAAAAAGAGCAAAACACGAAAATCAACAGACACATACTTTGCCACTCTGCTTGCCACATCACGCTACCCATTAGATAGGTGGTAGGTA